>JANPWX010000211.1:245981-306858 GCA_024734555.1 Trochalopteron elliotii
CACCCAGGGATGGCACCCAGCTCCCTGGGATTCCCTGCAAACACAAGCCAGGCAACATGAAGGTGCTGCCACTGTAGAGGTGGTTTCCAGGGGGAAGAAGAGAACCCCAGAAAAATGCCTTGGGAAACTCCCTTTGAAGTGCAAAAAGCAAGAGGCTTATTCACATGTTCAAGTATGCAAATGTTGCTAGAAAGTTCCTACTTCTTTGTGTTACCGTAAGTTTATTTTTGGTGCAAGAATTTTAATATTCCAAATCGTTCTCCCCCTATTGGACCTTTCCCTCAGAGCCCACCTTAACTCCCCACCCACACCACAATGTATAAACACCCCTGTGTGACCCCAGCATTGTGCTTTTTGCCCCTTGTTACTGCCTTGTTCCAGTTCACTCTTACACAGTGTACACCTTATTGTTTGTTGTTTTCATATTATTAAAATTCCTTTTTAGACAACTGCATCAAGGCTGCCTCTCTCCATTAAGTCATCATTGGGGCAGAGTCCTGAGGAAACTCAAAGGGGTCTGATGGTCTGGGCTCAGACCCCTGGGAGTTTCATGCCACCATTGATTGATTCCCTGTGGATCAGGGACACCACAGCCCCTGATAAAAGCACTAGGAGAGTCAGCGTGTAGCAGAGAAGATTCCAAACTGATCCTGGTTTTCTTTGGTGCTCCCAGGAATTGAGAAGCTTCCACAAAAGCTCCACAGCTGGTTGTTCATGCTGCATCACACAGCACATGCTGTGGGTCTGTGCTGCAGCTATTTAATTTCATTTCCACAGCTGTGTACAAAGACTTACAACAACAAAAAAAATCAAAATTAAAAAATCACAAGAGACAAGAAAAGAATTTCCAGAACTCCCCTGGAAATCTTCTGCCAAGGGGTGAGGTTGTTCCTGTACAGCAAAGTTACCCACAAAGCAGCCTGGTCAAGAAAAAACCCCCAAAGCTGTCCTTCAAGAAGATGACAAAAACCAAGAGTTCAGTTGGCCTCTTCTGGCACATTTACTTACAGAAGGAACTCCTGAGCCTCTCTCCATCAGGATAGAAGGCCCCTAAAAATAACCCAGTGAAAGCTGATAGAGCCATCCTAAAAATCTCTTTTGTGGGTTTAGTCCTGAAGTGTGATACTTTGATACCAATTTTGGCCTTAAGCCAAACGTACTAGTACATACTGGTCTAGGGAGATCAGTTTTCTTTCATCTCTTTTTCCACTCTGGCAGATCCTCTGCCTCCTTGTCTGCTTCTCCAGTTGCCCCAACATCACAAATTACCATCAAAACTTTGTGTACTTGCTTTCCAAGCGTGTAAGGTGATAAATAACAAGTGCTTATTTGGCAGCAAGGGAGCTGTGATATTAGGGTTTATATTTCTGAGCAGAGGCTGTTAAAAACAAACCCAAATGAACCAGACCATAAGAAATAAATTAAAAAAAAATAAAATCCCAGAAGCCACCTCACTTGATCAGATGCTCTTGCAATGGGTTTCTAAGTGAAGAGCAAATATTGCAAGCTTACAACAGTAAAAACTATTCTAATAGAACAGTTCTCACATATATAATCAAGGTAGAAAAGCCTGAAGTGTGACACATTTCTTGTTTTTCTCAAATGTTTTCTGCAAATGCCAGTAATTATTTATGCTGCTGCTTCTGTAAATAAATACTCTCACAAACTGAAAAAAGAAACAGAAAAAACCCAGTCATGATAGCAGCTCCAGCACTGCCTTGGAGCTCAGCTTCAGCAAACTTATATTGGCATGTTGCTATATTAATAAAGTTTTTAATTTTTTTTTTAAATTTTACATTTTGAAGTCTTGATATAAGGAAGCCTAGATGGTACAAAATCCTATCTGAATAAGAAGAAATCAAGGAAACTCTTCCACAAAAGAAATTACTATCAAAATTGATGCTTCCTGCCATGTTGACATTCCAATAAGCATTTATCTCAGCAAATCCTCGGCAGCCTCTGACATTTCTATTATTGGGGCTGACTGGGTTCATCCTACCCTTATGAGAATAAATAGTGGAAGATCCCAGGGGATGGGAACTGCTGCAATAACAGGCACATCACTCACCAATTTGAAGCAGTGAGAAAGTTGTTTTTTCCCAGGTGTGATGCCAAAGGGCAGTGAGTGGGAGGAGAGGACAGAGCCAGCAGCTGGATGTCCCCTGGCACCCAGAGAGGTTTGGTGGTGGTGCCTCATGTCCTGATCCAGGCACTGCAGTGGGGATGGAGTTCAGGATCTGGGGACCATGGAAGGTCCCTGCTCCTGCCAGGGGCTCCTGCCCAGTGCACAGCCCATCTCCAGGTCATCCATCAGCAGGGGAGGCATCAGCTTGGCCAGGAATGGCCCCAGTGAACCTGCAATGGATCATTCCCATGCCAAATGTGGTGCCCAGCCACCTCTGCCTGGTACTGGTGGGACTGCTCCAGGTTACAGGGAAGGCTGGCTCAAAGGGGACAAGAACACAATGGGGCTACAAGGAAAGCAAAAACCACAAGTGCAAAATAAAGCAAGGCAGCGTGGGCATCCCAAGGGAAGGAACAACCCTAAGTGAAGTTCATGGTGGACAAACTGCTCTAGAAAATTAATTCAGGGACAAGCACTTATCTGGGGGCTGTTCTTGCCAGTTCTGTGCCACGCTGAGCCCAGTGCCACCACAAAGGGACATTCCCTGTGGCCAAAGGAGCCTGTCCCTGCCCAGAGGGGTGTGAGGGAGCTCTCCCTCACTCCTGTCTGGCAGCTCCAGCTCTGGCATGGGCTGGTGTCCTGCTGCTGCCAACAGCCACCATGCAACACCCTGCCTGTCCCTGCCTGAGCAGCACCAGTGCCAAAACCTGCCTGCCCTTCCTGCCTGAGAACCAAGTCCCTTGGTTAGAGGTTATTTCTGTGACTCCTTCCTTGCAGACAATCTTAATGCCTTTGAGAAATCAAGAGAAATTGTCCTGCAGCCTTCCATCATACATTTGCTCTTTCAGAAACAAATACCCTAATTCTCTTAACCTTCTTTTTTTTTTTTTGTAGTGGGTTTTTGTTGTTGTTTATTTGTTTATCTTTTAAATTGAAACTCTTCCAGTTCCTAAAATTAGCAATCAATTTGTCCTCATAGCCCACAGCAGCACTGCCAGCAAACCCAGAGAAAGAGGACTTGAGGCTTGCACAAGTGTTCACATTTAGAAAACCAAAAGTAAAGAAACAAGCAGTACTGTAAATTCTTGGCTATTTGGAAATTATTTTCTGAAATAACTGTGAAGGTGCAACCTCTCCAAGTAAGTGGCTGTGCACTGCTGCAGTACCATATACCCACATACCTCACCCACTGACAGCTTATCCATCCTCATTCTTATCCCCTTGATCCAGGCAGTCCCACAACCCCCCCATGGAAGAGCAGACTGGGAATGCAGAGATCAGATGCTACAGATTATGCAGGGAAGAGAGAAGGAGAACTCTCAGGGAGCCTGGTAACCAGCAGAACTAATGATGAAATACCTCTCTGCTGCTTATGCCTTATGTGGTAACAACATTTCTTTTCCACAGGTACCCCAGAGGACAGAGCAGCTCTGCTCTGTGACAGGGAGGCAGCAGCTTCTCCCCCTCACTGCTGCTGCTCTATGGGGCAGTCTGGACAAGCCCTTGCTCCTGCCTGGCCACGTTCCTGCTGCAATGTCCAGTGTGGCTGTGATGCCTTTTCACAGCACAGTCCCTTTTAGGGAAGACCTAAAAACAGAGGTCAGACAAAATCAAGGGAATAAAATGCAGTTACATTTATTGAAGGGCTTTCAGGTACATTTAGGGCAGACAAACCCACCCAGGGACAGCATCCAAAAATGAACAATGGATCATGAGTTTTCATACTTTTTATAAATTTGGTCCATTTGCATATTGGGGGTTAATCTTCCAATTACAGCTTTAGGTAATGAAGTCATTCACCCTAAATTTGCTCCCCCAGCTCACTTTTGTTTACATTTCTCAGGTCTGAGGCAGTGAGGTGTCCTTGATCCCCAGGCCTGGAGAGGAATCCTTGTGTCTGACCAAAATGGGGAAAGCAGCAGCTCACACTGTGTGTGGAGTTTAGAGTTACACACTAAAGAATTGCAGGATTACAAATACATGAAAAATCTAAAAGCCAAAATCCTAAGGCAGCAGCTGAGCAGGGAGAGCAGAGCCTGTTGCCCTGAGTGCAGAGAGCAGTGCCAGAGCACTCGGGGAGGCAGGAGCCGGTTCCGACAGCGCAGGGGCACTCCATGTGCTGGGAGATAACACACCAGGGGCTCTGATAAGGAGCTGTGGAGGGGCACTGTGTGCCTGTGGGGCTGCTCACGTGGGCCTGTGCCCCATCAGCCACACAGGTGCACCACCTCTGTGCCCAAACAGCCCCAGGGGATGGGCAGGTGTCACAGGGAAGGCAAGTGACCAGCAGAACAGGGCTTCTGCAAACCTCAACACCTCTTAGCTGACAGGAACAGCACTGCCCCAGAGCCCACAGCTGCCTCTGGTGTAGCATCAGCATGCTCAAAGCTTCTTTCAGTCCAAAGCTTTCCTCACCAGATCTGAATTCATCTTAAAAACCTAGCAGGGCTTTTTCTTCCCTTTCTGTGGCTCTTCTCCCATGTGACAGAATTGTACATCACAGTAGGTTTTTGTCCCGTTTATCCAGATATCAGTAAGAAGATCAAGCACATTCAAGGCCCTGCCAAGGCAGGAGGGAGGGTGCAGTCTCAATGCTGGAGGGAAGGAGGCCTGGGGTGCAAAGAAGATGGAACCAGGATCTTTTCACTGCACCCAGGGACAGGACAAGAGGCAATGGGCACAAACCCAAACACAGGAGGTGCTGTCTAAACATTCAAGATGTTACTGCTTGAGAAGTGTGGCTGGACAAGATACCTCCAGCCATCCTAGGATTCTGTGACATTATTAATACATTGTCACAGGCTGAAGTGCAGCCTGGCAAAGATGGGTTTCAGATGAGCACTGATGGCCTAGCTCCAACAGGAAAAGCAGGGAAATCACTCTGCAGACTGAAGTTGTTACCTTTGGTCTCAGAAGAGCCAACTACCACTTCATTTTTTTCTGAACTGTAAAGCCAAACACTTCTTCTTTTCACTATTCTGACTAACAGAAAGGGAGAAAAGTTAAATGGGTTAATTTTAAGGTATTTGTACACTTCCTAAACTAAGGGTACAGTTAGGAAACACCCCCAGCAAGCTCAGAGAGCTGCTCTCTCTGGGAAGCCACATTCAGAACACGAGCTCCAGCTGTACTGGGCAAACATCCAGCACTGGGGATCAGCATCCAGGAGTGATGAGCAGAGCTGTCACCAGGCACAGCACCTTAATCTGCTGTCTTTCCACTTTGCTTCTTTGCTTCCAGTTTTGTAAGCCAGGTACAAAACTTTTACTCTGCTGGAGTGCTTTTTGACAATGTTTATTTTTAATTTCTTCTGGCAGTAGGAGTAAACTTCAGATAATCTGGCAGGTGCTATGCTCAGTTCCTCAAAAAGCAGTAGTTCTGCCTGTAGTAGGATGCAGATTTCTTCTCTTGCTACTCCTGCTCTGGGGGCAGGGATGATTCATTTTTCCCACCCAGATACAGCACTAAGGAATTTTTCTGTGAAGACTTTCATAGTACAACATAGTACACCTTTAACCTTCAGTTTTGAGGGCACATGTTCAGACATCTATTCTGCAACGTTTTGTCAAAAATTAGTATTTTTCTCCTACCACAGAAGCTTAACAAAAGTGAAAATATATTCTTGTAACACTTTGGCTTAACCTCCCTATATCCCCTAACATCCAAAACCTCCAGGCTCCCCATATCTGTTTGAAGATGGTTGCAGAACTCAACAAGTCTGTACCCTTCTATTTTCCATTCATTTTTTTCCCTCACTGATACCACAAAGCAATCTCTAATTCATAATCACATCCGTGTCAGGTTCCCAATCTTAAGAGAAGCAATTGGCACTTTAATCTTCAAGCAGATTACACATTTCCTGTTAGGACTTGAAATCTAACTCTGTGCATGTGTGTGGGTGCCTGCACATTTCTTAAGATTTGCTTTAAAAAAAGTAATAAAAGGGAAGGATGAACAAAGGGTTGAGACTTTTCTGTTGGGGGTCTGGAATTAGTTTTGCTGCTGATGAAAAGATGAAGTGGGAAGGGCTGGGCTGCTTTTCCTCCACTCCCTGTGTGGCATCATGGACACTTTCTGTGCTAAGTCCCACTGCACTAACAGACTGTCCCTGTGCCCCCAAGTCCTCACTGCTGGGAGTGGGGAGCACCCAGCCCCAGCTCCTGAGGAGAAGCCACAGCACTGTAATCACACACAGCAGGGCCATTTGCTGTATGCATGTTTGGAAAACAAGGCTGGCTACCCAACATGGAGAAGCTGACCATGGGACAATTTACAAAAGGAGAGAAAGGCCAAACAACTCCTTTTTGACTGTAAAACACTTCACTGAGAGACTGATAAACTGAGTCTGAGTTCAGTGGCCCCTCTCCTGGAATGAGCTGGCACTCAGGAGCTGCTGCAGAGCCCCGGGGTCCAGCCCAAGGGGGAACACAGAACACAATCTCCCCTCTCCCCTCCCTGGGGTGGGCACAGGAAGGGCCCCCAGATGGGAGCCTGACTCAGGTTACCCAGGACTGGCACGAGCCCTGCTGGAGAAAAGTGCAGCAGAGATGAGTGATATCAGGCATACAATAAAGTTTTTGAAGAGTGAAATTTAACATGTTAGTCACTGCTTTTAAAAATATCTTCCCTTTAAATCTGCACTGGCAGCATGTTAGCAGCAATGTTACTGGTATCTAGGACACAAAAACCATGGCCAATGTCAATTCAGAACTCTCTGCAATGCTCTGCTTTAACCTGGATCCAAAGGGTCTGCTTCTGATGCCCAGAAACTTCTGAGTTTCCAGGTTCTTCCATTCCCAGACTTCCCATGTGAGGCTCCCAGTAACACCTCCAGCTGGGCACTTGTGTGATGTGGGAGGCTGTCTGCTAGGAACTGGAGTGGGGTCAATAAATCAGAGCTCATACTGGGCACAGATGAACTGCCTTTCTGCTGCAAAGCTTGTGGTCACCAACAGTCTGGTTCTGATTCAAACCAGAGACTACAGTGCTTGAACACAAGCAGCACTTTTATATTCAAGTGATGCAACACACAACTTCTCCCATGTCAGACCAGAATGGTGTAGATTTTAGCTAGGGAAGAGAGCTCCTTACACTGAAATTTTGAGCATATACATATATATATATATATGTAGATATATATATGTGTGTGTCTGTATATATATATATATTCTCTTTTGAAGCATTTTGTCAGGAACTAAGCCCAGTTCCTGGAGTTTCAGCTGTGTTGTGGGCTTGCTGCTCCTCAGCATGACAGCAGGATTGTGCTGATGGCTGAAGAATACTCCCTCTCCAAGGGACAGAGCAAAGAGCTGTCATGGCAGGAAGGCTTTGACTGAAGCTGTGCCTGCCACTGAGTCTGATGACAAAAACATGGTGGTACCTAAAAGCCAGCAGTTACAGGACATAGCACTCCCTCACACACTCATTTTCAGAACCATAATAACCAGAGTGCTCTTAGCAGTTTGCTTTGCTCTATATAAATAGGGGCAGAGGCCAGCAGAGTGGTTTGCAGTTAATCACACAGCACAATACAAAAGAGCTGTCAGTGAACTGCCCCTGTACATTCTAGGGAGAAATAGAGCAAGAGTGGTAGTATGTCTCTTCACTAGCTCACCCCTACTCAGAGTGGCATCTTGTGCCATTGTGTCACCTCATCAGAGCAGCCTCTTGTTAGATTTCTGCTCCCATGTCCCAGCTCACCGAGCCAGTGCTGAAAGAGGGATCAATCAAATGCAGGCAAAACCCCATGAGCTGCTTTCTTACAGCACATCCCAGATGGAAACTGGGCTGGCTCACAGGGGGGGCAAGAATAGCTGAGAAAGAATAGCAGGTCTTATAAGGAAGTAAAGTATGATGGAAAGCAGCAGAACTAAACTAAGACTGAGCATCGGGGCAACGTGGTGCTGAGATGTTACAAACACTACAGGGTCCTCAAAGCAATGGTAATAAACAGCTAATTAGAGCTGGAGTGGAGAGGAGCTAAAAAGATAGCTCTGTCTTGCTCCAAATCACTGTAGCCTGCAGGTCTCAGGATGCTGTTCCTGCCTCTGGAGCCTGTGGAATATGTATTGCCCTTGTCCATCTGCTCTCTGACCCCTCCACAAGTGAACCCAGTTAGTGCAGGGTGAGGTGGGTCTTCCTCCCCTTCACATCTCCTCACCTGGAGACGACCCCAGTTCTGCATGTCATCCCACAAACACAGCAGAGAGAAGTGCCAGTCAACAGTCTGGAGCTCCTTTTCCTACAAACACACACAGACAGACAGCCTGGACTTGGCACAAACAGCCAAATCTGATCCAAATCACTGGCTGAGCAAACAGCTCACACCCAGCAGAGCCCCATAAACCTGACACTAGGGCACTTCAGCAGGAAATGGGACATACAGATGAGAGGGTAGTTTTAAATGTGGGCTTTTACCATCAACACACTGGGAACCCAGGAAGCAAATAGCCAATATTCACTGGAGAGCTGCTGTCCTGCATGATTACAGAGCCAGTCAGGCAGAGGTGATGAGTGAGCTGGGTGCAGTCATTATACCTCTCAGCCTGGGAGAGATTTATTCTGGCCCATCAGAAAAAACGAGACAGGACTGTGTGACCTGACTTGCAATAAGCTTCAAAAACAGCAAGTCAAGACCAGGAGGGGAAATGAATTTGGCAGAGTCCTGGACAAATCCAACACACGATATTGGCCCTTAGCTTCTTGCTGACAAAATAACCCAGGGAAAAGTAATAGCAGTGACCTTTTAGGACTAGAAACCCAGCTGAACTGGGGAAATTCTCAAAATGAATAATCTTAAATAATAGGGAATATTATTGCCTCTGATCCCCACCTCCACACCCACAGAAATAAAAACAAACCCTCGTTCCAGAGAATTTTTACACAATAGTGTTATTTGTTGCTTTGTTTTCAACTTTTATTTCCTAAAATAAGCCTATGTCATACTGAAGAGTGGGGGACTGGGCAATGCATCTGGAGATGTTTGAGAGTTTTGTACACAAATCCATTCCCAAGGTACTGGTCCATGAGCTCTAGAATTATGCAGCCCACATACCTTCCACTTGGGGGGGAAAAAACAAACCACCTTACAAGGAGTATGTGTCTGAGACCTTGGCATGCTGCCACTTTACAAACATTAGGAAAGCCATTTTTGAAAGACCTGGATACCATTTTACGACCAGCTTCCCTCGCCTGACTAAGCTGGTGTTAGTCAAAGCCTGAATTCTTTCTTTACTTTTGGTTTTGCTGGATTTGAGCAACAGAGACTGACCTTTGGAGAGAAGTGAGCTCGTGCAGCCTGCAACAGGGCATGCACTTGCACACTGCTGTGTGTCCAGAGCTGACTTTTGGACCTGGTGTTTCATATCTAATGTGAGATGCTCTAATCCACACTTGAGCCTTCTGAGCCCCCCTCTTCATGCTCAACCATCAGGCTGTGGGCAAGTGCATTTACTCTGCTCCTTACTCAGTCATATCTGGTGCTTGGTGCTCAGCACCGTCCCTAAATGTTCCCCTTCCTAGGGCAGGTCCTTGATCCTGCAGTGGAGGAATCCCACCTATCCTGCATTAAGGCAGTGCTCCAAGCACCAGACAGCTCTCACCCATGGGCAGGACTGTGAACCAGTGCAGGAAACAGCCACCTGCATGTCTGACTTGAGAGATGTGTTACTTGTACAGCACCACTTGTAGGGTACAACACACAGAGTAGGGGCTCTGCCCATCCCTCTGCTTTATTCCTGTAGTTCTACTCTTACACTTTCCTGCTTACACCTTTTTCTCCTTTCCTACGTCTGTCTTTTACCCACCTTTTCATTAATTTTAGTCCTGTTCTCATTTTCTTTTCTTCTCCTCACACCCTTCCTATTCTCTCCATCACTCCTCTAGTACACAGGCTCCCTTTCAGTTCTTGGTCTTTGCCTTCTTTGCCCATGGACTATTATTCCTTCCTGTTTTCATCATGTCTCCTGAACTATTTCAGCTGTTTATGAGAAAGGCTTTGAAGTGACTAATTGTTGTTAAAAACCCCAGTCACAGGTCGGGTTCACAGTGCCACGTGCTGTACTGAGATGGAGCACTCAGCTCATTCCTCTACAAGGACTTTAATACTTGAGCTTAGCCCTTCTCTGCCTCTGCACAATTACTCCTCTTTTCAGTGTGCTCTCAAAAGAAGCCACACAATGACACTTGTGTTTAGGCAAGGGACTGAGGTTTTCTACCACAGCTGGGTGGAGAATGGGATGGGGTGAAGTGGGTCTTTAAGTGAAGAAGATTTTGTGACTGAAGGCCAGCCAGAAACTACTGAGGTCAGCCCTCTCTTCCAGCTTTTAATGCTAAGCATATTCCATAGGTGTAATAGTCCAGTATTTCCACAGGTACCCAATGGAACTGGACGTAGAGGAAGGAGCAGCATAATTACTGCTGCCTCCTGAGAAAACAGGTGTTTGCTCTCCACATTTATTTTAATTCCTTCAGCTTTGCTGCAGTTCATAAGAGACTAAGAATTTATTACCAGAGCAGTATGAGAGTTTCACTGTTTCTGCTTTATCACAGAGAGGAGGGATATTGCAAACTAGATGGAAAAAATAAGTTAAAAAAAAAAAGTAAAGAAAAGAAATAAATCAAGCAAACCCTAAAAACTAACACTGTGGGAAAGCTTAGCAAGCACAGTGACTAGAAGATTTATAGAAGTAAGAGTGTACTGACCAAAACTATTGCCATAGACTCACCAGAGAGATTCCGAGAACAACTGATGCCTCCTTGAAGCAAACCAGGTATTAAAAAGAACTTTATGCCCTTGTATTTCTTATTATTTTCCAATAACCATATAACACTTCTGCGGTAAAATAGTAACATGAACTCATGTTGACCTCTGATATTTGAACTCAGAGCAGAAGAGAATAGGAAATGCTGAGCCCACAAGAGGCAGGAGTGAATGGGGTTATTCATAACTGAGCTCCTGAGCCCTGGCCACTCACTCTGCACTCACTGTCCTGCTCCTCCTCACTGGTGCTCACTGGAAAACCATCATTGTCTCCAAAGGCCAGGCTGCAGGTCTGCATCAGGGAGGACAGGCCACATTCCCTGTGTCCCACAGACCTCAGCTGGACACAGTGCCAGCGCTGCCTTTGGCTGGGGGCTGTGTGTGCCAGCACCATCACTGGTTAGCTCATTAACAGGGCACTTGCCGTGGCAGCCAAAAAAACCCCATTAACTTCAGAGTCAAAGCACATGAGGTAATTTTGATCCTGCATTCCACCCACATTTTATTAAAAAAAAAAAAAAAAAGCACAGTGACACACGATATGTCTGCTAACCTCAGGCTCCCAGCCACCAAGTAATTCACCCTCCTGCATCCTCCTCTTGCTCATCTGAACATGCAAGAGAAACTCTTCAAAGGATTCCTCGGACGACAGCTTGTCTCACTGGAACTGAAGGTAAGCAGATCTCAAGAGAAGTCAGTCAAACTCACTTTCACATCTGATCACACTCATGTGTCCCAACAAGAGCCTTTGCTGCAAATGCATTTGAAGTTTTAAGTATGCTGCCAACTTTCTAGGTGCTTAACTCAAAGAGGTAGCCAGGGGAGATGCCCCAAGAGGAACTTAACTGTAGAGGAAAATTAAAAAATATCTTCTGAATAGACACCACAGAATGTGAACTGCCAAAACATGCTCAGAAGTTTCCTTCATAACCTTGTAAAACACTGGAGAAAGTCACAAGTGAGACAATTTCTCCTTTTAAGAGGAAAATTTATTCCATTGTAATTCAAAATGCAAGCCCCATTAAATTTATAGACTTCACATTTTATTCAGTTGTAAAATTCTTGCCCTTATTTGCCAGATCTTGTCAGAGAGCTCAGCCCAAGCCTGCAGCCATGCTGGCACTGCACTGCTGCAGGCACATGGACACTGCAGAGGATCAGCACCCCAGCTTACCCCACCACACAAGAAAAGAATGAAGAAAACCTATTTTTCAGCTTCCCCTTTGACAACTTACCCCACAAAAAGAGGGGTTTTTTTTTTCATTAAATAATTTCTCACTTGCTCCCACTATCTGTGGTGCTGGCAGAGGGGATGGGGAACGTGCAGTGTGGGCTTAAAAGGCTGGTGGTCCCCTCTGGTTTGCTGTCAGAGAAAAGCCAGGGCAGACTGCAGCTCTGCAGCTGACTCAGGCTTATTTCAAACAGAAATTGGATTACTTGAGGGCAAAGCTTCCCTAGGGACCATGGTTTGCAAGATGGACTGCTCTGGACATTTAGTTAAGTTACCTCCAGCTCCATTTCTTTCCCCAGAGCCCGTGGGAGTTCAGCACTACAGTTCAGTCTCAAGAGACATCTGCAAAGTTTCCAGAGCACTCCCATTACAGGTCCATCTTCCCAAACTGCTGAGCAACACCAGGTGCCTTTAGTGACAGTGCCTCACACCCTCCACGTTCATCCACCAGCATTGCCTCACACTGCACTGAAACTGTGAGAGCATTAAATCAAAAAGAAAGGTAAGATGAAAAAATAGGCTCATTAAAAGGAAACTGAGATAATCACCAAAACTGTTCTTACAAGCTTAGAAGGTAGAGATTCTGTAGCTTAAGCAAGTTCAAAGAACAATACTCAATGAAATCTATTCATCCTCATAGCAAGTGCACCAATTTAGGTAGGTAAACACTATTCTTTGAGGCATGCTGCCACTCAAGTACCCTTATCAAAACCATTCATTTAAGATTGTCATGCTGAAGAAGCCACGACACTCTGTCCTTCCCTAGACTAAAGCTGCTGTGTCTTTATGCCCAACTTCCTAAGACACGTCTTTCTTTTATTTTATTAAATGCTGGAATCATTTTGCTGCTCGTTGAAGGTGACACACGTTTAGGGTGGACAAATAAAGTTCATGCGCCTCATTTGTGATCTGAGCAGCTCTTTGCAGATAAATCAGTTTTCCAGTCAATCTAATTATAGTGTGAAGTTACAGCAGCAAAGACTTTCAAGTACAAAGCAAAGCAAAGCCTGTAGGAGCTGAAAGGCGTTCATTAATCCCGGCTGGGATTGGTAGGAGTGGCTCGTGCCCTCGGGCTATTCTCCCCACCTTAGCCTTCAATCTTTATCTTACCTATTATGTGAATCAGATGGTAAATATTTTACTTTCTCTAAACTGCAGTAACCCTTGTGGTGATCGCAGAGACGGTTTGTTTTGTGATAGGAATTTCTTTCTTCCAATCTGAAACATTCCTGAGCAAGATCCCCAAACAGTATTAACTGACACCGTGGCAATGATTTATTGAGAGGATGGGAATAAGCAAAGAAAGCCTGTTCATGAGAAGAATTTATTCCTCTGTAATACCTTTAATAAAAAACAATAATCCATTCATCTTTCTTTACTTTTCATCATCTCTTATTTGAAGAAACTACATCTGCCACATCAATTGCTGCTAGAATTTAATTTTTAAAACTTCAAGTCATTAAGATCACAGGTAATTTTAGCCCAGGCCTCACCACTTCAGGGCATGATTTGTTACAAGGGTGGGGGGAAACCCAACCCCAGCCCCTGCAGGTACAAATTCTGCCTTTTCCTTTGGGTTTTGCAGGGCACACGGTGTGTCTCCTGGGGTGCAGCCAGCCCCTTGGCAGAAAAGGGGAAGCTGCCTGGGCCAGGGAGGTCCCACAGGAGTGTCCCACTGCAGAGTGAGGCCTGGCTGCCACACTCTCACCCCTGTCTCTTTGAACTTACCCACTTTGAGGGTTTTCCATCCAGCACTGTAGCCAGAGGCCATTCCAAAAACCACTTTTCTGGTGCAGTTATAATATGCAGCCATCTGCAATTCTGCACCCACAAAACAGCTTATAAATCACAGCATGGCTGGCAGAGTATTCCCTCTGCTGAAGGAGTGGGATGGTGGGTTTTTTCCTGAGGGCAGGCACAGGAGACTTGGAAACCCTCAAGACCTGTGCTGGGCAGTGCTCCCACAGGCTGACTGTGGGCAGTGGGGACATGGCTCCTCTCATCAGGCTGCATTTATCCATCCAACAAAAGAGCACAATCTTCTTTTCTCCCCCTCTTCTCCCAGAAGGAGGGATCTCTTCCTGGCAGACCTGCACCATGAAGGCACAGAGTGCTGCCTGGTTTTGGGAAGAAGCTCCAGGATGCATGGACTGAGCCTTGTCCTCAGTAGACAAGGCAGAGCCAGGGAGTGCCTTGAGCTGCACTCCAGGAGCCTCACCAGTGCCAGATCCAGGCTGTCAGCAGGGCCAGGGACATCCCAGCTCTCCAGCAGGGTTGGGTGGGGGTCCCTGAGGAGACCCCAGCCCCTCTGCCACCCACCATCACCACAACAGCCATGAGCATGCTGTGCTCCAGACAAAGGCTGTGGCAAACCCCTTTGTGAGTGGTCAAAACCAAACTGATGCTTGTGGGGCTGCAGCATGACGTTCTGAGCAAAGCTGTGACAGTGACATCTTATGTCACAAGTTTCTGTTCTCCTGCAATGTCAATGTGCTGGGAGCCAGCACCCACCACAAGCTCACAGCTCTGAGATGGACGTGCCAGTGGGGCCACCAGTGCTCCATGTCTGCTCTCATTTCCAAACACAGCCACCTCTGGGGCTGGCTGAGGTTACCCAAGGAGCCACTGGTTTCCAGATTGCCAACTGAGCCACCAGGGACTGCCAGCTGTTACAGCTCCCAGCCGTGTGACAGCCTGCCTGGCACTCACGGCAGCACACCAGGGCTGCTCCAGCCTGGCACCAGTCCCAGGGAGCCCCCAGTGCCCAGAGGCAGCTGGGCAAAGGGGCTGGCACAGGCAGTGCTGAGCCACATTCCTGTCACCCTGTGTCCTGGTGGCCACTGCTGCCTGCCCAGGCTGCACATCTGTTCTCCCTGCTCCCATCAGCCCTGCCCTGCCCGTGGAGGATGATC
The DNA here is from genome assembly GCA_024734555.1 of Trochalopteron elliotii. Lineage (NCBI taxonomy): Eukaryota > Metazoa > Chordata > Aves > Passeriformes > Leiothrichidae > Trochalopteron > Trochalopteron elliotii. The sequence continues at coordinate 261,011 of JANPWX010000211.1, forward strand.
TCTGGGACAGACTGATTGCTGGGAGCAGAGTTTGCCCTGCACTGCTCCAGAGGTGGTGTCAGGAGGTACCTGCAGGGCCTGTGGCCAGAGGGAGGCAGTGTCCTAGTGCTGGGACCAGCCAGGCTGCAGGGGAAGATGACAGGTGAGGCAGGTGACCAGCACTCAAATATTTATCCTGGCCTGCAGCCTGCTCTCTCTCCTCATTTACAGAGGCTGTTCTCCTTCCCAAAGTATGACCTCTTCCACAGGAGAGCACATGCACCTCAGCAAGCAGCAATGGTTTAAAATCCACTGCTATTCCAGCAGCACCTGTGGGTGCCAGGTGTCCAGAGTGGGAAGGAACCTGAAGCAAAGCACTTGAAAAAGGCCAACACTGCATCTCTAGCCAGCACCACTAATCCTTGCTCCTCCTCTCCAGGCTCTTACACAGCCCCCCAGCACTGCACTGCCAGCTGCTCCTGAGCTTCAGTGGGGACAGTGGCCTTGCTCAGCTGAGCCACACACACCCTGCCAAGTCCTGCTCACAGCCAGAGGAACTCTGCAGCTGAAGATGGAAGCATTGGCTGCTCTTGACCAAAGCACTCACTTCAAAGGTGTTGTAAGTGAGCGAAAAACATGAGGGGAGACAGAAAAACCTGATCTGGCATTTGTTACCCTGCGAGCAGAGCTGTGGTTAATGCTGCTCAAGGGAGTTTAGGGCTCATTTATCATCCTGTGCTTGCAGGGGGATCCTCTCCTTCGTGTTGTGCTCCACACGAGCCAGGCAGAGTTCACTTCTGGGAGCTGCAGGAGAGTAGGAGACCAACATCTGCTACCCAAAAGGGAAGGGATTCCCCCACCTCCCAACCAAATTCAGCAAGTGGATGGATGCTGACACTGCCTTCAGCACTGGAGCTGCAATATGCTGTGTGGGCAGATCCCACTTCAGCAGCATTCACAGGAAGATCACACAGAAATAAAAGGAAGTCTGAATGAATGAAGGGAGAATGTCACATCTAGGCACATAATCTGAAGTCCAGCTCAATTTCTCTATGGGCTTTTAAATGAAATGCTTGCTTACTTCATATGCCTTTTATTTAAGGCTATATCAGAGAGTTCTGAAAGATAGCTTTCATAAAATGTACTTAGTTCCTGAATCCTTTTTTTTCCAAAAACTTCTCTCTTCTACCATCCATTATTCCCATCTAGTAGTCACTCACTATTTGTTCTGCAGTGCACAATGCTGCTCTTTCTTTTCACAATTATCCTCACTTGATTGCAGTGATCAAAACCAAAGGAATATAATGAGAATTTCTCCAGTCAGTAAACAGAGACAATCAGCAAGAGATGCCATAGGGGAATGTTTTTGCCAGTTCTTCCAAACCACATCCCTGAGAGGGGCAGGAGGCAAAAAGCACCTGAACCAAATCCTGAGCCCATCAGCTTGAAACCTTTTGCTCAGCTCTGTTAATTCCTCAGCTGTTTTTCTCGAATGAGTCCAGTGGAGACCACCAAGAGATGTCTTTACATAGTCAGGTATTTCAGAAAGACTGATCCCCAAAAAACCAACCCCAAACCTCAAAAAATAAAGTCATCTCTTCAAGACCCTGAAAACAAATAAAGCACTCAACCACAAGACTTAAAGAAATTACTGAAAAACAATCCAAACAACCAAAACATTGGATGGTTTATACAAATCTTTTGTATGTGCCTTCCAGAGTTTAATGCTTTGGGTTGTATCTTTTATCTCTTCCTCTTTATCCTGAAGAGGTTTTGTTTTCTATTGTGTGAAGTTGTGTGTTTTTAATTGGAGTCAAACTTCTCACAAAGCCCCACTCTAGGCAACCAAATGCTCCCTTATCATGAGGCTTGTGATGAAACCTCATGACTTATTAGCACTGGGATCTGTGTACAGCAGCAGAGTGCAAGAATTCCCCTTCAGAGCCCAGCCACAGCAGGGCTGTGACAAAGCCATGGGTCACACATATAAATAAATCTGGATTGCTCTGTGTGCCAGCCTCCAGGCACATGGATATTGCCACTTTATGGAAAACCCAACAACTTTTCTCATGACTGCTCTTTACTCTGGCAAGAAGGGCCTCCTTAACAAGGCACTTGCAACAGGAATTTTGCCTAATAACAGTGTTGGCATATTAGGGAATGGCATTTCATGACCCCTCCAAAATAAAACATGTTCCAATTAAATACGAGATGAGATCTTTTTATGTCACTTAAACCAGAAATCCAAACCAAAAGGGAAGAGAATAAAAACAATCAACTAGTTGAAGTGCATGCTTTAGACAGCATCCTTTGAAAAAATAAAGCATATCCATGGTTAACAACACAGAACTGAACACACAGAACAGCACACACACACAGAAAAGCCAAACACAACTCAAAGAGAAGGTGTCTGAGTTTGAGCAGTTAAAACCCATTAACTGAAAAGGGAATAATCCAGGACACACTGACTGAATGACTTGGTGTGAAATGCACAGCTAACACACTGATGGGACCACAGGAAACTGGGACCAACAGCCCCTGAGGAGGAGCTGTGGCTTCCTCCCATGTCTGGGACAGTTTTATGCCAGCACTGGTGTCCCAGGCAAGTTGATTAATGATTAATTAGTCACTCTCTTCCCCCTGCATTTCTATTCTCATGGCACGTGTTTCTGAATGCACATCTCAGTGGTGCAGAGAAGAACTTTTGCCTTAACCATGGAGCCACCACAGTGCCTGCACAGCTGAGCTCTCCCAGACTCCTGCAGAGACCAAAAGGCAGAACTCCCTGTGGCTGGACATTCCCACAGGTAGTGTCTGTTTAGCTGATGTACTGATGCATTTAAGTAGACACCTCAGGACAGACATAGAAAAGGTGCAAGTCAGAGCTCCAGGGAGGGGATTTCTAGCTAATAGCTGCAAATCCTTTGAGATTTTCAAAACATAAATTAATCTGTGTAAAGACAGCAGGAGCTAAGTCTTAGGTATTTAATTATAAAACCTCCCCCTGCAGAGTTTTGTCTGTGCTTCACTTCTGTAAGGAGAGGGAAGAGCATTTCTCCACCTCACAGTTCATTTTCAGTTAAACTCCATGTCAGTCCATGATGGGCTCAGAGAAGCACTCCAACAGGTACAGACCTAGTGGCCATCCAGACCCACCCACACGATTAAGCATCAGCTGTCATCTTCAGGGCCTTTACATGATGATCCCAATCTAGTTCACCAACCAGGAGGAAAATCACTGACTGAAAATCAGCACCTTCCTGGAGTATTCTGTGAGTAAGCACCAACCATAGACTGGAACTAAGCTGCCTCTAGAGAAACCTCAGTCTGTTAACACAGCTACAGAGCTGAGAGAGAACACTCATGGCTTTGGATGTAACCAAGACATCAATGGGTTCCTCATCACTGCATCTGCCCCTCACTGTCAGTGTTGTGCACACCAGCTTCCCACCAAATCCCCTTATTCCTTCAATGACTCCAAGCAAATCCTTGAGGAAGAGCCTTGCCTGAAGACCCCCATGCTTTCATCCCAGCAGCCTGCATGCCTGTGCTGCTCCCCTGAGCCTGTCTCCACCCCCAGCCCTCCTCCCTGCTGCTGGCAGGGACCAGCCCAGTCTCAGGGGCTGACTGGGGCCAAGCACCACCTATTTCCTCAGTAAGAAACAGGTGCAGGGGTGCCTGCAGGGAGCTTTGAGAGAAGACACAGCAGTGATGCTGACTCTGTAACAAGGATCAGACTCAGCTGGTGCAAGAACAACCTCAGAGAGCCAACAACTCAGTGATCTTCCCTAAATTAACAAGGTGCACCCTCCATATCGCAGTAGCCAGCGAGAGGTGGAGCGCCCTACACCCACTCACAGTCTCTCCCTCAACACAGACATCTGATTACAAGCATGTTCAAACACAGAGTCCAGACCTGCACAGCTCCCTGTAATCTTCTATTTCAAGCTGAGTATCAATGAGGCAGCAAATTTTATCAGGAAGAGATTATTTTCCTCTGATATCATCTATTCTGACACCGTAGCACAAGCAGTTGAAACACAACTTCAGACTCTGCAATCTCTAATACAGAAGGCTGAAGAAAACACTGTTCACTGGGCTGGGCAGAGTTTATGCCTGTTTCTGTTTGGAGAAGCTCCAACAGCTGAACTTTGAAAGCTGTAGGACTGTTGTGAAGAAAACAACATAAGCATACAGCTGATCTGAGACACAGACAGGACCACAACACAGTTCCTTGTCCCCAGCACTTCCAAGCTGCAGTCTGTGTTACAGCACTATTTACAAAGTGAGAAAAGTACAACACTAGTGCTTCTGGTGAATAGAACAGGCATCCCAGGAGTCCTGCAAAGGTAAAAACTCACAGCTGGCTTCATCTCAATGAACTGTAACAAGCCCCCAGAACAACATGAGTTTTACATATCATGAGTGCTGCATAATGGAAAGCACCTCAGCAAACTGGCTGTGAGGTGGTGTAAAGTTTGGGAACTGAATTTGAGAGTCAAGCATCCACTGTTTGTTTTTGAAGTTAAGGAGCTGTGGACATCCTGCATCCCATGGGATTGACTGTTAGGAACAGGGATTCTCCAAATGCACAGCAAAGACTGACATTGTTGAAGCACTTGTCACATTTAACTGGCTTAAATGGCCACATCTGTACCTCATTAAAAATGAGAAATTAAAAAAAAGCTTAACTAGCAGAACATATCCAAACCAGTATCCTCCTGAAGGATCAGAGAAGACATTAAATGAGACATATGCTAAGTCATATTGCTTAACACGTGGTTGGAAGATACTCAGAAACCACAGTGACAGCAATATCCAAACCTGAGCACATCAAGAGACAGCTGAACATCTCCAGGGAGCATTACAGCCTGTGCCCAACATCAAAATAAATAAATAACATCTCAACTGACTACACGTATCAGAAATGGAAGAGAAGATCAATTCTGCTTTCAAACAACAAAACTAGAAAATCCCTTAATTCTTCACCCTATGCCTTAGGTAGTGACTTATTTATATAAAATACTGATTTTTCTCACACTCTTTTCCCTCATGAATGCCTGGGTTTGACCCCTTGATCCCTTGTGCTACTTCAGGATTTCTGAAAGCCATAACCCATGGTTAGTCAGGGCAGTGGTTGTCATGGGGATCTTGGTGCTAATGTCAGCTCCCATGGTTTCCCTGTGTCCATGTTCTATCCTCAGAAAGCAGGAGTTTCACTGGCAGCTCCTGTTCTTGCCCCTCCAGGCAGCAGCAGGAAGCCCAGAAGCAGCTGGGTCCAAGCGAGTCAGTCTAAGAGCAGTGGCTGCTCCTGTTCCATGTCCTGAGACTCCTGATTCAATCTGCAGAAGAAAACCAAGCAGACTTGCCAATTTGGCTTCATGTGAGCCTCGAACCAAACCTCACTCCCTGGCACCTCGCTTGCTGGGACTTGCAGCTCTTTGATGTGCACAAAGACACAAGGTGGAAGGTAATGACTGCTCTGTGATGAAATCTGCACAAGGTGTGATGTCAGCCCGTTTCTGGATACACAGCTCCAAGAGGAGGAACCTCAGAGGCAGGGAGATGGAGGGATGACACCACTGGTCTGCAAAAAACCCCTAAAATACTTCAGCAAATGCATCACTGAAGCTTGTATGAAAGCCAAGGAGAAGTGCATAAATAAAACCCGTTGCACTGGTCACAAGGGTTTAATCACTTAATGACTGATTAGATATCCATGCAAAACAACACAAAAGGCCATCATTTTTAAGGCATCTCAGGCCTCATCACTGTGCAGAAAGCAGAGTCAAATGTGGCAGCCAGATGGCAAATCAAAGCCTCAGCCTGATGAGCAGCCCTGAGGGTAAACAGTGTCCAACAGAACCGACGTCCAACAGGGACAGACGGAGAAAAGGGCCAACAAAAGCATCAGGACAAAATCATCTGCTTTGGTAAAGAAGACTTGAAAAACAATTTAAAGAATTCTGATTGCTTAAGAAGGAAAAAAAAAATCATCACGCAAAAGTCGTAACACTGGCCCTAAGTGAAACATAACTAAATGCAGGAATACACCATAGGGAGAGGTATCATTATCACTGATGGAAAATGACAAACTTCACAGCCACAGGTCTTCCTTACAGCCTAAAACTGAAGCCATAAATTAAAGTAAGTACAGATTAAGAATGCTACTTACTATGATCTAGTTTAAGAGAAAAGTGCTTGTGGAACAGGAGAAGGAGGAGGGAGACCTACAATTAGTGCCTGTGTATCTGGGATGAAGGAGGGAACTGGGGAGTGTGTGGGGAAAATTCAATTATGACATAAACCCCACCATCTTTACTGCAATTAAAAATCAGACACTTAGTGGAGTTATAAATTTTCATTTCCAGATTTGTTTGATTGCTCTCCCATGAGGTTTATTACTGAAAGGAGTAAGATGATGTGGATGTTTGGTGATAAATGTTCTCCCATTAGTAAATGGGTATTTCTGTGCTCTGCAATGACTTCAGAGCTCTTCAGTCATTTGCTCAAATCCACACTAATCTCTCAAAAGCATCTTGTACAAAAATACACTGCAGTGCAGGACCTATATGAATCCAGTGACTTTGGTGGCTCTCCTGAACTCAGGAAGTTTTGATAGCGATTTGCCAACTGCTTCAGAAATTTAAATTTCCCATGATCTGCTCACACTCAAGCCTCTGTTGGTCTGCAGAAAAACTGCTTAATGTAGTAACACTGAGGGTGAGGAGCTGAGGAGCAGGTGAGGAGCTCCTGCTTTCTATCCAAGGAAAGGCTAGGACCTAGCTTGTCTCAATTTACCAGCTGGTTTTAACAGCAGTTATTACCTCCCCAGCCAACCTAGCCCTGCTTATGGCCTTTGGCTGGCACACTCAGAAAGAGCACAAAGACTGCAAAGACCATAAAGCTGGGGGAAAAGACACCATAAAACTCCTAAGTCCAAAACAGGCATCTCTGTATCGTGACAGAACAATGCAAACAAAAACACTGCTCCAGACAAGTGAGACAGAGAGAGCTCTGTCCCCATGGGTGAGGTCAGACTGAAAGGCTGCTGCTTCCACAGAGCCACCTCCCTGCCTTCTGCAGGCACTAATGGAGATCCTAAAGGTCATTTGCAGAGGACACACAGATTTGTCTTCCAGAGGGAGTAAATGACAATAGCAAACTGGAGGCAGAGGTTAAAGAAAGCCTTTGTTAACAGCACTCTTTACAAATGGCAATTTGGCCTGTCCTGACATGCTGCATGTGAGCTGGAATACAGCTCACTGGCTGGGAGCTGCCAGGGCAGTGGGAGCTTGTTCATCAGGCTCCTTGGGAAGCATCCTGAGCCCCAGGAAGATTGATCCAAGGCCAGGGCAGGTTCCTGAAGGGCCCTCTGCCCTCTCAGCACATCCTGGCTCTGCTGCCCTAGGCATCAGCAGAGACAGCCCTTACCAGGGGAAAGAGTAAGGCAGCAGCTGCTGCTCCTTGAGATGAAAACACCTACCAACACTTCCCAAACCACTCCTGAAAAACACTAGGCCACTTCTGCTTCACAACAGTGACTGACTGCAGGTTAGTTCCTACACATTATATGGGGGGAAAGGTTGTTCCTCTCTCCAGTATCAGATTTGTGTTAATTTGTGCTACAGAAATGTATAGAAATGCTTTACTGTCCTGGGCACTTTACATCATAAGAGTCAATTTTTGAAGGCAGAACTGTTTTCAGGGCATTCCCCAAGAATGGGGAGATAAAATGAGCAATGCCCATGGTCTGCTGTGCAGCTGGAGGCACAGGCACTCCCCTGGCAGCTCCTGAACAAGCAGCTGTTTTGTCACAGCACTGTGACAAGGCCATGCAGTCCCTTAAGGCAGGGTGCTGGCGTGGCTACAGAGCTGCCAACATCCAAACCAGCATCTCTACACAGCTCCCAGCAGGGACAGCAACAAATGCCACAAATGAACAAATGTTCCTGGGTGCTGCCTACACAACCAGGCACTGCATTGATCAGCAGCTGTGAGGCTCAGAGGATGTGTTCAAGGTCACAAAACTGACAAAAAAATCACTAAGTTTCAAAATCCCACGTCTGGAAGTGTTAAGATGGGCAAAGTGTATCAGGAGGGGGTGTGGAAAAAGGCAGGACTGACCCTTGCAGCAGATTCCTGCAGCTAAATTAGGCTCAGCAGAATGTGGGACTGCACTGCCAAGCACCCTGAGCAGCCCTGGGCCTGCAGGAAGTGCTGTCAAGGAAAGGACAGCAGGAGCAACAGCTAGAAAGAAGAGTGGAGAGTGATAAGAGAAGCTAACAGCAGCTCCATCAACTGCCTGAGGACACACTGGGAAATTTAATGGATTAAAATAACACTGTTAAATAATGGTCTATTTAATTGATGCTAAATTACAGCTGAATGCCTGTAGAAGTGCTGATGACATCTGCACTAATACCAATTCAGTTCATCAGGATTAATATTATTCTAGTACATGCCAAAAGAATTAATAAATATTGGTACTTTAGGGATTTTAAAGTCATGTTTTGAGATTGTTTAGCTTTTTTATGCCCCTTCTCTTTCCTCTCAGTCCTCACGAAAGCTTGCTTGCAAAACTTATTAAAAATAGAGGTGTTTTCACAAATCCCATCCACTTGAATGATGCTGTTGTTCTTATGCTACTTGTTATACCTGAAGATTGAAGGAGCACTTCACCTCCTGCAACCACCAGAAAAAGGGATGGGCCTGGTACAAAAATAGCATCCTGTTAAGAAAACATGCCCAAAAATGAAAAGGAGGCGTGCATAATCACACCTCTCCACCACCCATAAACAAGAACAAAACCTGAAATATCACCTGTTGGCCAAGCCATGATTACAGCAGTAAAACAAACCCCAAAGTTTCACTCTTCTATTCAGGTACAATTAGGGCTCCACACCTCCCTCCCTCTGTGCTCCAGGGCAGGTGTGGATCAGAGGGCTGGCACACAGCAGTGGCTGGGGAAGGACAGCAGCTCTGCCACTCCTCCCCTTCTCACAGTGAAGGCCCCACTGCCCTCACAAAGCTCAGAGGCAGCAAAAGCCACTGCAGAGCAGCTTTGATGGCCCAGCCACAGCAAGTGCTTCCCACCAGAGCTCCCTCCAGAGCAGCCAATATCTCAGCCCTGCTGGCCACACGCTGGCTGCAGGTGTCAACTCACAGGCTCTCTGCTGTTATCAGTCTCAAGTGTTGTTTTTCAAGCAGTGACACACGAGGAGTCATATCTAAAATCTCATTAAAATTTAACAGGATTTGGCGCCCTGAGCTTTCTGCTTCACAAGTGAAGTCTCCAGCTCAGCTAGTCAATGTTTTTATTTTCATATATCACATTGCTTCTCTCACGGTGCCACATGCTAGTAGAGTAATCCAGCAGCTGAAAACCAGCCTTTCACACCTTCCAGCATCCATTACCCTTCACTTTCTTTCTTTGGTTAATTGCTAAACACGGTCTCTTTTTAACATCTTGTGTGTTTATTTTTGTGTCAGGAATAGCCTATCCTCAGAGCTCCTCACTTTCTCCTCCAGAAACCTGTCCAATATCAAAACAATACTGGAGGGAGCTCAGGAGGAAAATGACAAACCATTATTGAATGTAAAGCCTTGACCTACATGAGAATATTTAGAGTTAATTTGGTATTTCTTAAAATTACCCTGGTGAGGTGACTGTGCTGGCAGGAACATTTGGGATTAGACAGTATCAAACTCACTACAGCCATGACCAAATCCTGTTGATCCTGACTCAGGGTTAGGTACTGAAAGGATCCCCTTCTCAGGGGTTCAGGATTTGAGTCAGCAACACCCAATGGGAACATAAGTATGTAAAATATATATATATATATATAATAAAAATTGCTGGATATAAAAACCCCAACGAAACAGAAACAAAATCCCACACCAAGTAAAAAAACCCCAAACCTCCCCATGTCCAAAAACATTCACTCCCAGCTTGGATGTACTATAGTGAGGTGTCCCCTGTGCCAGCCACCGTCATATGGCAAGTACAGGCACAATTGTCAGAAAAGTGGAAAATGAGAAAATGCTGGGACATGTTCAGTGATGTCAAGACTGACAATTAAAGGCTATTTCATAGCCTGATACAAGACAGGGATTAGGATCTTCTTTAAAACTAAAGCAGAAAAGAAGTAAACCAAAAGTAACACTACAGTCCCCGTGAGGCCGTTGATTGTCAGGGAACGTGGACCATCAGCTAAGATCTGGCTTTGTAACTGAGGGACAGCTGTCCAAATTCCAGCTGTGCCACCAGCTAAAAAGAACACCTGGAAAAGTCCCCCAAACCCATCTACAATTCTCCTTCCACTGACGTGTTATCTCCAATATAATTTCACTGGGAACACTCCTGTTTGCCCAACAAACAGCATGCCTGCTACTGTGGTGACAGAGACCAGAGGGAGATTTTAAAAGCAGGTGATAAATTATTCACCAAATAGATGAGGCATAAACATGAACACAGTGCATGAAGCAGTGAGAAATTTTGGGAGTTTTACTACAATGGGGTGACTCTAGGTCAGCAGTGGCCATCCAGCTTGTGAGTGATGTGCTATTGTCAGCCATAGCAATAAAAGTCAAAACACCAGCACTTCTCAACACCCAGAGTCATCACATTCCCTTCCTCCCCCTCCTCTTTCTGCAGGTAGGCTGATACATTTCATCATTGCAGAAAAGTGGTTAAACACTCCTCAGGAGAAACTAATAAATAGAAGTGGGCCTGAAGGGGCCTCAAATGAGACTGGCAGTACAATGATCACACAAAGCATCAGTGATGGAAGACAGGGACACTCCCAAGAGTTGTGTTCACATTTAAGGCACTGCTGTAGGCCTGGGGCTTTGGCCACCAATCCAGCTGTCCCACTGAGCAACTCCAACAGCTCAAGAGAAAAATTTAGCTGCAACTGAAAAATAATTAAAAAAAAAAAAAGTCATTTCATTCAGAAGCCTTGAGCTTCAGTTCTTCCTTTGCATAATGCTCTTCCAGTCAATTTACACCCTAAACCATTATGACAAAATACATTTAATTAAGAACAAGAAGGACCAAAGCTTTCAAATTCTTTCCTTTCTCAGACCCTTTTGCTATGTCTTTTGTGTGGAGATTATTATTTAGCTGCTAAAAAGCACTTCTGTGACATACATGCACAACCAAGTCCCTTCCATTTCAGCTGGTGTGAGCAATGACTGTGAGCTAAGTGACCCACTGGAAGCAGGATCCTAAAAGCCAGCTATCAGCAGGCTGAGGCACTGCACCCTAAAAAACCTGTGGGTGTTGTGCTGGTGGCAGATGTGCAGCCAGCAGGATGCACACAGGGAGCAGGGCTCAGCCAAACCACTGTAAATGACAATGGATGTGCCTCAATGTCAGGAAAGGCTGGGGCAGCACCAAACAGGGGGCTGATGGAATCAGGGTGGTATGCCATGTTTGTTCACACATATCCATGGTATTTTCCACTCCTTTTGTTTCTCAGCAACCCCAAAAGTTGAGTTTGGGGGCTAAATGCAAGGGATGTGCTGCTTAGGGACAGGGTTTAGTGGGAGGCTTGGCAGTGCTGGGTTGGACTCTATGATTTTAGAGGTCTTTTCCAACCTAAATGAGTCCATGATTCCAATATAGAAAATTGAGTGTTAGGCAGACAGGAGTGTAACCCCTGTCAGACCATCAATTCTGTGAGCTGCACACAGATCAAAGGAAGGAAGAACAAACTCTCTTCCTAGCAAAATTCCAAGTTGATTAAGGACTTTGGGAGACAAAGTATTAGGAAGGCCTCCCTTGCAAGATAAAGATATAAACAGAGCAGGGCCTGAGAGATTCCCTTGCCCCCCTCTTTCCTGGTTGCCCCAAAGTGGCAGCAATGTCAGGGTTGTTGCTGGGCTGTGGGACCCCAAAGCCCTGCACAGCACACACTGCTCTTCTGAAGTCTGAAGTATTTGGATGAAAAGTTTAAAAACCTCAAAGACACAGTTGAATTGATTTGTGATTAAAGGAAGGATTAAATGCTGAATCTAGGGCAATCAATAGCCCTGCTAATGCCTAGTGCAAGATTTCCTGCTCCAGTCAAACCCCCTTTTCTTTGCTTTGAGACCATTGTCCTTATCAGGGGAAAGATGATCCTTTGAAGACAATGCCTGTCTTTGCCCACACACCCCATTCCTGAGCACTGCTGCACCAGAGCACAGTGCCTGGGGTGCCACTGCCAGACAAACCCTGCAGGATGCTCAATTCCCATCACTATTCCTGTGCTCATCACTCAACACCCCTTCCCCCCAAAAAACCAAACCTGCCCCCTCCCCACAACATGTGGGCCTCGAGACATCAATCTTTTCAGTCTTTCACACACCCCAGCCCCAAAATGCCACCCCCAAAATCCCCACACGCCCTTTAAAAGCTTTTAAAGCATAAATTTTATGCTTTTAAAGTATAAATTTACTCTTAGAAACCAGAAGGGCTCCACTGGTCTGAGTTCAGCTCTTTTCTGTCTCCCAAGACTGGGCCCAATCTCTGCAGCATGTTTACAGACAGTGATGTGGGATGTGGCTACCCCAACTATTAATTTTAACTTATCAGAATCCATAATAACAGCAATTAGTCCCCATTAAGCAAAGGATCTGCACGCTTACACTTCACAGCCACAGATTTTATTTCCTCTCTTGTAATTAAGTATTTTTATTAGCCAGATGGATCATGAAATTATTAGAAGAACTGGGATGTAAACTCTCTAAAAGCACCTTAAGTAATTAATACTGATTTATAAACATTCAGGATTAGAGAACAAATACTTAATTCTCCCCTAATCCCTCAGCCAGCACTGCTTTGTGTTCAACATACAGGAATATAGATTAACCAGCCTGAAGTTAACAGCATTTGAAGGACAGAGCTGATCAGTCATGCATGGCACCATGATAGGCAATATGCTTCCACCACTGATTTACTCTAACCTCTGGGATTAGGACAAATTCAAGTGACTGTCACTTTCCTGTTCCATTTCCAGCTTTCCCCACAAACACCCCAACACTGAGATTAAAGATACTGAACCTCTAAAGAGGATCAAACTGATTGGTCACCTTATAAACCTATAAACCAGTGCACTACACTGGGATTAAGGGACAAAACTGCTATCACCTATCTATTGTTTCTATTGAGTTTCATGAGAGCTGGTTTCTGTTCCCAGTCCTGCTGAGGACTTGGGGCAAGTCACATCTTGAGATTTCTGTGTCCCTTGCCATCCTCACCCCTTCCTCTGCTCAGCAGGGGAGGTCCCTGGTGCCTCCTTCACTGTGGCAGAGCCTCACACAGCACCATCCACTCTGAACCAGGCCACCAAGAGCTGTTGTCATACAAACAATTAATAATAACAATAATAATACACACCAACATCTGGTACTATTCAGCTCCATCTCAAGCTGTGTGTCAGCACAAAGTGCACTGCTTTGGGTATTAGAAGGAAATAAGTGCAATGTTCTGAAAAGCTCCTAGGTGCAACTCATTGAGCCAAAAAATGTTTATCTCCTCCTCTCCCAGCTGGTAGTGCCATTCTGTTCCTGCCAGTCAGACAACAGCCTTAAAACCAAAGTGTTGCTTTGGTAGATTCTGTCTCCCATCCCATTCTTGGGGGTTGTGGGATTAGGGACATGGGGGGTGGAATGTAAAAACTGGGAAAGAGAACTTAAGCTTCAAATATTCAAAAGAGCCTCATAAACTAAATTAAACTCCCATTGCAATGGTGCTACTGTGTGTCCCTGAGAGCACCCTGTGCCTCCAGGGCCAGAGCACTCTGCTAATAAAGGGCTGATGATAAAGGTGAGGAGACAGGTCCCCTCTGGAAATCCCAGCTCTGTTCATTGTCTGCATCGTGGGGACAGCCTCAAATGTGCTCCAGGGACCAGAGCCCAAAATGGGCCAGGGATCCAGGGTTACATAGCAGAGAAATGGGGTGGTCTTGATGTCAGAGTCCAACAGGGATGGGGGAAAGTGGTGCAGAGGGGTGGCCAGGAGCCAGGGGGACTAACAGGATCACAGGGGTGTGGTTCTGTGGCAAAAATAACCCAGTGGGGTCCAAGGGAAGGGAGAACATTCTGGGAGGTGGGCATAGATGGTAACAGGGTGACATAAACTTAAACCAATAGAACAATGAAACCTAAGACATATTAACATGTGGCTGCAAAGGCCCATGGGAGGAAAGTTTTTCTCACCCTAATCTAAAAAGTTCTCCCTCATAGCAAAGTATTTTCAATTAAAAGAAAAAATCCAGTGCTGAACTGAAAAAAATGGTTTAACTGAGGAGAAGAAGAGTCTCTAAAACCTGATTTCAGGCAAACACAAAAACTGCCACCCCACTGCATTATCACACAGGCACAAACACAGCTAAAGCCAGCCTGGCAAACCCAGCAGAACACAGGGTGCTCCTGCTAAGGCAGGACTTCACTCACAGGTCACATCTAGGTGCGAACAACCAGAAAGGGAGAAGAGGAAAATACAAAAAAATACACAAAAATAAGAAACACACTGCACATTTACCTATGGGTCACCCCATTTCACCTGGGCACTGGACAGAGCAGAGAGTTTGAGGAGGGGAAAAGACTAAATGAAGTACTGTTGTTCTTTTGCACGGAGCAAGCTCGTTTTCCAGGAGCAGCTGTGCACCTGCATCAGCCAAGAGTTAGCACTTCATTTAGCACAATCATCAGCTCAGACTCTCAGGTGTTTTACAGCAGGACCTCTGCCCACAGCACCAACACCAAGGTCTCCTGCACAGACTCTTTTCCCTTAGGAAGTCCACTTTGCCCTCAGGTGAGCTAAAATACATCAATATCACTTTCCACAGCATCTTTCCCAAAATAATCAGATCCTGCACTTATGTAGCACTTCAGCTCTCAAAAACCATCTTGGTGTTTTATGAATTTAACAAGATAAAGTGCACATTCTCTTTCCAGGTCACTTCACCCAACACTGAGGTGTGTGCTGCTCAGGGATGAAATGCTGCAGCTGCTGCACTTTAATAGTTCACTACAAGTTTTATAGCAGCAGGAAAATACCATCCTGTGCAGTAGAAACTGCATTTTGATACTTGAATTTGGGAGTTAGCCATGCATAAAGGAAAAGAAAGAAAGCAACCACCACAACTTGCTTGATTTGTGCCTGACTGTTTTTAAAAAAACGGGGATTTTTATTCATTGCTGCCCAACTCATGGATGGAAGAAAGAGGGAAGTGGTTTGTTTTATCCTCCCTGACAGATCTGAATTTGACCTCTGGTATTATTGTGTGTGTGCTTCTATCACAGCTGTGTATGGCCAACTGATGATCAGTAGTGAGCCTACCCTGAAACAGAGGAGCCCTTTGAAAGGCCACCAGCTCCTCTCCATCCATGTCACACAGCTTTAGCAATGCAGAAAAGCAGAAGTATCAGCACAGAGTTCTGTATTTCGCAGTGTTTTCTCCCCTACTGCTCAGTGGTAGCTGACAAATCAGCTTCTGGGCAGATGCAGGAAGCTCCTGTTTGCTCAGTGGAAGTTGGGTCACTGTTTTCAATGCAAAGCACGTTTCTTCCTCTCCCAGTTCAACTCTCACCACTCCCTGTGCTGTCCCTTCAGATTATTTTAACATTATTCATAACACTGCATCCCCCATCGCCTACCTCTGCTGTCTGGAAGAGCCCTCTTATCTGTCAGCCACGTCAATCCTCCAACTGCTTCCAAACTTTCTTCAAAAAACCTCTCTCCTGTCACTTCTTAGCTCTCTTGGTTTCTTTCCTCCTCTGTGATTTTTATGTGGTCATTCATCTTAATGGAAATTTCCCCCAGAAAGCTGGGTATGTGCCACCAGTTCCCTTTTTCACATGTTTTTTAGACATTTGATCCAATGAATAAAGTTGCATATAAAATAAAACTATTTTATTTATGAGCTGCAAGCACTAATTCCCAACATTTGTTCCAAGAATTCAAAGTAAAATACCTCTCTCCTGCTTTGTGTGGCTGCCATAAATGCTAGTGGACATAACATACAGCCAGTGAGGAGAGATTGCTCTTGGGTGAAAAGAAAGAGTTCATTTGGACTGGTATTTTAAAACAAGACAGTCTGTTTAACACAAAGTCTGTTCACTGGCTCAAGCCACCTCAGAGTATTCAGCAAAAGGACTCCTCTGTGCAGCCTCAGCAATTTGGGACTGGATGTTGAAGCTGCACTTTTCTATCACAGTGAATAAGTCACTTTCTGGAAGATGGAATAGGGGTCTTTAGAGGTCAGACTGGAGGTAATTAAGAAGCAAACTTTTTATAGGCTGCTTCATGGAGCCCCTGGATAAACACCTCAAGGAGTCTTCTCCAAACCAAAGGGGTTTGCATTGCTCTGTGTGGGTAGAAATGCAGCAATTTCAGGATTTCAAAAGCCAATATGACTGGGAGTCCAAATGTATACTTACATTTAAATTACTGAGCAAGCCACATTACACAATGTACATGGGAACTTAATGAGAGGAGATTTCCGTGTTACTCCTCATTCTCACAGGTAAGAAAGTAAGTCCAAGTGAAAGCACTGCACATTAAACACAGGATGAAGACACAGCACCATTACTTGCATAAATATTTACCCTGGCTCTCTTAGGAGGCTAATCTCCTTATATAAGTGATGGAGACAGACCAGAACCTGGAGAGCAAGAACAAACACAGGCTGGCCTGTGTAAAATACCTGAAGCTGGCATTGGGAACACCTCTCTGTGCAGTGTATGCCATTTTGCAGAAATTGCATTAAATCCCATGAGCTCCAGATCAGCTTTCCAAAGTCCCAGTCTGACTGCCTGAGGTTTTACCTCCTCTGATAAGGCAGAAACTCCACGTGCAAAAGGCTATTTTGGCCACCCATCTCCAGCATTATTGCAAAAGGAAATGAGCTAATACTTTCTCACTATTTCAAGTATTGCCCATACAGAGCATATCATCATTTGGTCAAAATCTAAAAATCTCCAAAGATAAACGTGTATGTGGAAAGGGCAGATAAATCACTTACATATCAGCCCTCTTCAACTCCCAAACTCCCTGCAGAAGCCTGGAAACACAAGCTTATCATTCAGCCATTTTCATCCCAGATATTTGACACAAAGGCCTTACAGGCTTGGAATTTCCCTATAAGCAGCAGCCCATAAAGCCCACTGAAGGGCAGGGGGAACCCCCATGCAGAGCCAGAGCCTCCCCTCTGCAGGGGAGGGACTTTGCTGTAGGTGGCCATGAGGATGATGATAACAAGGGGACCCATCAGAGCAGGCAAAGTGGGATGTCCAGGCAGGGCATCACCACATACCCACATCAGCATCCTGCTGCAGCCACCACCAGCCCCTGGAGCCAAAGTCATGTGTTTGCTGCACAGTTTCATACTGCTCATGAGCTTGATGAGTGATATTTACTGCAAAGCACCTTGTTATGTTCTAATGAGGGATGCCAGGAAAAATAAATTATAGAGAAGTAATACTGCCTTCTAAAGTGAAAAGCTGGAAAGTGTCCAGAGAGATCTATGCAAACTGTACACTTTAACCACAGGATTTCTGCAATAGTTTTCTATTAACCATCAATCACTAGCTGTAAATCTAGTCTGCCTTCATTAGAAACCAGAAACAGGAACAACTGAAGTGGTCTTCCACACTAAATATATTACACCCTTATGCTACAATTTACCTTTCTCTAAATAATGCTAATTTTCCCTATGCTTAATAAAAAGAATACTGCAAAGACAGCAGTTCAGTTATTTATTTGCAAGGGAATGGAAAGGTGAAAGGCAAACACTATATAAACTGTTGTTATTTACAGACAACAATGCTGTGCTTCCTGCAGTGGAAAAGCAGAAGACACTGCCTCTTCCCCAGAGAGATTTCATTGTAAGTGAAGCAGAAACAATACTGAACAGTCACAAACAGCACATGGAAGAACACATTTTGAGCTGCCCTTATTCCTACCCAGTTACATACAGTGATTATGTCGAGACTTATAACCCCTCATACTCTGTGTCTATGTCTGTGTACAGAGTTTTAAAGTTCAGTGCCTTGTAGGAGAAGTGCATTTTAAAAGGAAGGCTTTATGCAACTCAGTAGAGTCACCCTGAATTTAACTTGATGCTGTTTTTCAGGTGAAGGAGGCACTAGCAAAGCCTAACACCCAATGTAAGACCTCTTTGAAAATCCCCACTTACAAAAACAAGGCAGGTATGCAGAAAGATCCAGGAGCATTATGAGGCTACAGGATTAATGCCTTAAAATGTGCCAGTTCAGGCCAGACTTTAACAGCCATGCACTAACCAGGGCCAGGAGCATCTGTGGAGAAAAAACCACTCTTTTCAGCTTCTCCTGAGTGTTCACACACAGAGCAGAAGAGATAATGCTCCAAGACCAGGGTTTGCTTAGGTGTCTCTGGTACTTGGGTGCCAAACTCCCACCCAAGGTTCTGTGGTTGAAACCTGGGGGATAGCAGTGTGGAACCATGTGGGTTTGTGGGGCAACTTCTCCAAGGGCACAGGTCACCTTCAAGAGCAACAGCGAGCAGCTGCACCAAATAACTGCAAGAGAGAATCTTCACAGCACAAGCATCTCCTCTGGTTTTGTCATCACTTCAGAGCAACTTCAAATGATTTACTGTGCTATAAAATGCAAAATAAGCCATCTCCCACAGCTTTGTTGCATAGTCCTGATGAGATACAGGGTTTTTACCAAGTTTTTTTGATATTTTGCTGTGATTTAGGATGTGTTCAAGCCTAAGGTTAAAACCTACTCTAGTAGGTGTTAAAGTAGTTTCATTAGCAATCAAAGGCACTAAAAACAGACCTAAAGACTAAAAAAAACCCTCATGAGCAATAACCCAAAAATGGTCACAGGGACAAAGGACATAGTACAAGAAGTACAGTTTGGATCTGAGATCCTTACTTACAATGACTTAGCTACCTCCTCCAAAAGCCAAAGCAATTCTGCAAATGCAAAAAGGTAAAAATAACATCCTCCTCTGAGTATCATTGCTGAGGTACTGGATCGTTGCCACTTTCTTTAGTAGATGAAAGAGAAAGGCAGATTCACTGTCCTTTTCTCTTTTGTTGGTACAGAACATTCACATCCAAAATTACCAGAACACCTCTGGAAAATCTCCAAACCTGAGCAGCTTAAAGCAAAAAATAATGGGCAAAACCTTGTGCAACATTTCCAAAAGCTGGGATTCTAAAGGCTGTGTAGGATTGCAAGGCTCTGCTGTCCAGAAGATAAATGGGATTAGCATGAGGAACAAAATAACATCAGCCTGGTGAAGCTCCATCTGCACACCGCTGTATGTGGTACGTTTGAAGGATGACCCAATGCTTACCCACTGAACTTAAAAGATCACAAAAAATGCTGCAGCTTTCCTGAGTCACAGCACCAGGCTGTTCCTGGTGGCCTGGGGGGACATCTTCTCCTTCCTCCCAGCCAGCCCAGCTCCCAGCCCTGGGCTGTGTGTGCTGTGTGTAACCCCTCCTAGACTGGGAGCAGAGAGAGATCTGGTTTATTGCTATCCCTGGTCTAAGTCCTGGGAGCTCCAGTGAAATCCCAAACCCCACTGCAGCTGATGCCTTGGAGTGGCCCCCTAGAACAGGGGCTGGACAAGATTAAGAGAATAAAGTGGGGATTTATTAAAGGCCTTCCATAGACACACCTCGGGCAGTCAGAGCCTCCCAGAGGCTACACCCAAGGTGGACAATGGGCACGAGTTTTTCAGACAATTCTAAGTTTGGTCCATTTACATGTCAGGGGTTAATGCTCCAATTACAGCTTCAGGTAATGAAGTCATTTACCCCCAGTTTGCTCCCCCCAATTCACTTTTTTTTTATCATTTTCAGGGCCTGAGGCTATGAGGGTGACCTTGGATCTCAGGCCTGGAAGGATTGTTTAGTCTGACCAAAACACGAAGAGAGTTTCCTACACTCCATATGGACTTCAGAGTTATACATTAATGCAGTACAAGGATCTGAAAAATACAAAAGCTAAAAACTGAAGGCATCCCAGCCATGCAGAGGTGCACAGGGCAGTGGTGGCTCCCTGCCCCAAGGACACTGCTCCTGAGCTGTTCCTGTGGCAGCCAAGCTGTGCTGTGTGTGATTCACAGAGCTGGGCACGGCTTCAAAAGCTACAGCAGCAGTGAGTCACGACACCAGTTACTCATAGCTCGCTGTAATGTTTAGGGAAGTGATCACAAGTATTTATACATCCAATATACAGAAACTGCCACCTCCTCCACACTGGGCTAAAGCTACAGCTGCTACTTGCCTCAAGCAGACAAAATATAAAAAGATTGGAAGGCTGAACAGGAGCAGAGGGAGTGACCAAAGGACACAGTCAGGCTCCTGTGGGTGCCTGGACCATCCTTGGGTATTGCAAAGGTTGAGGGATTTAAAACAGCAAGAAATGAGGGAAAAAAAGGAAACCCTGAATTCTCTACTCATGTTTTCAGCTCTGGGTTAACTTCTGCAGTCAGAAGACTTCAATAAGATTTATGAGGAATCACTTTGTACATTGCCAAATACATCTAAAACCAGATCTTTAAAAACAAAGAGACTGAAAATAAACATCCAGTGGGTTTTATAACCTCCCCATGTGCTACTGAATTTGAGATCAGGGCAACCCCACCAAAGCACATGGGATTCCCAAGGTAAGAGAGCTCACAATTATATGAGACAGAGCAAAGAGTAACTGGTTAAAACACATCTCCCAAGACCTGACCCACAGGTCATCTCCAGTAAGTACTTTTTGTTTCTATCCTCAACACTTGTATCATGACTTGCCTTTGTTTAGCTGCACATGCTTGAAGCCTGACTCTCCCCAGCTATCCCATGTTCATCTTTTCCCAAGCATGAGGATGTAAATCAGCACCACACAAAAACAAGCAGAACACCAACCAACCAAAAACTGGTGTGCAAACGGAAATGTTAAAGTTGTTAAAGGCCACGAAGAACCAGCTTTTTATTCTCCTTCTCTTTCCTGCCGTTCATGGTCCCACCTGTTGGTCAAACCCCACAACGCCTCCCCTCCAAGGCTGTTGTTTCCTCTTCTGCATGGATTTCAGGCAAAAAGCAGATAGATAAAAATGCCACACCAAACAAATTCACCAGTTCTGGTGCCGCCAGTTGCAGAGAGCTTTCAGCTAACCAAAGTTTAAATTAACTTTCTGAGAGGGCACAAAAGCCAGACCTCATGTAATTACATACTCATCTCTCCCTTGGGCTCAATATTTATTTATTTTAGCATGTCTAACAGCTCTCTTGGGCTTGTTCTGCAGCTCTGGAAAAATGATTACTTAGTTCCTGAACCTACAAACTGTATTCTGTGCAAATTTTACATCCAGAGCTATGCTGGGTGATTAAAAAAGGCAGAGGTTATCAAACTTTCTGAAAGCTTGATTTGCTTCATGGCTCACCTGTCTTCATAAAACCCACTGCAGGCTGAAACAATGGGTAAAATTCCACAATCAGCACTTGAGTAAGAAAGAGAAGGTGTTTGCAACCACTTAACTTTATTGATTTTTATTTTTATCTTGTTTTCTTTCACAATAATTGGCAAGGGTTATTTGGTTTTTGGTTTTTTTGGTTTTTTTTTTAAACCACCTTATGAGGTTATTAATAAAAGTTCACAGCCCACTATGCTTTAAATCTTTTTTTAGCTCTCAAAGGGGACACAATCCACACTTTGAGATGGAGACAATCTTTCTGGCCTTAAAAATCTATTAGCTCTTATATCAATGCTTCAATTTACACAGGAATCATTCCCCTGCAGCACCCAACAATTGACTCTTGTGGGCTTTAGAGCTTCCCCCATAATCAGAAGGACTTTCCAAGCCGTGGATTTTGTACCATTAGAGGTCCATGTGCAAGAGCAGATGTTTTCCCACCAAGGTGCTGCCCTGGAGGTCCATTTGAAAAACATTATAGTGAATATATGAACGCACGGAAACACGCAGCTTTGTGTTTGTTTGTTTTAAAAAAATGGTATTTCATAACATGCTGGTTCAACAGCTGGAACAAGCTCCAGGACTGGGCTCCTCCAAAGGGGATATCCCATTAAGATACATGACAAATTGAGCATTTGTGTTGATATAAGATCTGCTTTTCTCACGCTCTAGGAAAATGTGCTGCATTATCTCTTTGTCTGGAGCTTGAGGGGAACTGAACTGAGGATTATGTGAGGCTGGCAAGGACCTTTGTCCCCCTCCTTTCTCTACAGGCTGCACATGCAGTTTTTAGCAGCATTCCCAACACTCCACTGCAGACAGAGCAGCAAACCTTGTACAAAGCCACCTTTCCTGGAGGGGCAAACACATAATTTGTTTTTCATTCAGGCAGCGGGTCTCCAGGAGGCTGGCAGCCAGGCTTCAGACTACAGCATTAATGTGTGCCTGCTCCATAAAGTATCAGTGGGAAATACAACACTTTACCTGCAGACTTCCCTTCCAACCTGCCAGCCTGACCCCCCTCCAGTCCTCACACCAACCACACCAAGGCACCAGAGACACAACCAGACTGTGATGACTGTGCCAGTAAAAAGTCATTTCATCTATTCATGTGCATTCATGAATATCATTCTATTCTATTCTGCACTGAAAACTAAAAAAATAAATTTCATGCTAAACCATGAAAGTGCTGGCTCTCAATTAACATGGATTGACACCCCCATAACTGTATAATGTCTGTTTTTTGACATTGTGGTATGTTAGTTTGTAGCTCAAGTTTTCTCCATTCAGGCTCTTTCTGCACCCCTGACATTTTGGCCCCTCTGGCCCATTCAGCCTCTCCTGGATCACCAGCCTGGGAACAGCTGGATTCAGTCAGCAAACTTTTGCTCTCTGGTGTAGGGTGACATGGCCAGCAAGAACCATGCTGCCAGCCTCAGAAAAACAAGTTTAAAAGCAAGCCTAAAGCTGCAAAGGAGGAGGAGAGGAAGAGAGAGAGAAATCACATTTTTGTCTACCTCAGAAATATAGTTTTATTTTGTTCTCAGCCTGGCTCAATCAATCATTGTCCCTGACCATCCTGTGTTGCTCTTAAAATACAGTCAAGAGTGAAACCATATTAATGAAAATCAAGGCAAATAGGAAATGTAATTCTACATACTGAGTTCTCAAAGCAACCTCGAGCAAATCATTCTACTTCATAGCAACTTGATTTCCACAACCAGAGGAGCAAATGCTGTGCTGTTACTTTATTTGAGAGGCTGTTCTGAAGTCTCTTAGGATATGCTTCACAGATGGAGAAGTTGATGAGGAGATATATATATATATATGTATATATATGCATATATGAAACATTCATATGCCCCAGCGTGCTGAGCTTCCAACATGGCAAAGCAGCAATGGCAATGAGGGAGTGGAAAATATCATTTAACTCATGATGGTACCTTTCAAAGGGTAACAGCATGAGTTCCTTCCTTCCACAGGTGCAATTGCCTGGGTAAGTGAGGTGGGATCTCATTATACCAGCTATGAACAGTTCATCCTTCTTGCTGGTCACTAGCAACAGACTTTTCTATGTTTTAGGAGCTGGACAAACAGGAGAAAATAAATATCTCATCTGCAGTCTTCTCCCTTGACATTTTTTTATGACCTGTGGGAAGAGAGGTCCTAACAAGTCTGCAAAACATTGCATAAATGTCTCCAGTTAAAATTGTTAGCTCTGGATGGCGCCCATCCCCTAAATGCTTAATTGTGAAATTATTTCCCAGAAGAGTTTATTTGTGTTTTGCTAAACCATTAAAGAGAGGCAGCCCAGATCCATGCAAAACCCCCAGCAAGGAAACACTTAAAGTATGGGAATGTTTGAGGCCAGCCAGAGAATTGGGACTGCTAACAGAAATCAACAAGTTCAGACTTAAAAATGAAAAAGGCAATACTTCAGGATTGCTTTATAACACAGACATAAAAGAGATGATAACTATTTAAAATACTTCATAAAAGTACTGGAACTAAGCATCTCCTAGAGCAGAGCCCTGACAAATCACCCAGCCACCTACATGCATTCGTGGTTGTGGCTGTCCAGGGATCACTTAGACCTAAATTAGCAACGGAAGTCATTACACAAGGAATAATTCCAAGAAACTGGAGTCTCAAAAGCAGAAAGTGAATGAAGAAATTGAAATTGCAGGCAATGGGGCAAAATGACAGCATACCAGACAGGCTATTTCCTCAATGAAAGAAACGTGAATTATAAAGAAGTCAGGCAGTCAGCATGTGTCAGAAGTGCCCTGAGGAGACTCTCCTTATTTCCCCCTTTTGGCTGCAGAAGGCCATTTAATGCTTTCCATTTAAGTGAGAAGGCACACGATGAGGTTCCCTAAAAGCCATGAACACAGACTCCTCCTGAGCCTGGGGATTGCTTCTGCCAGGTGTAATTGCAGTGCTCTGGCCCTGTCAGGCTGTGGGCAGCCAGCACCCACCACACAGAAAGCCCAGCTTCTCTGCAACAAATTTATCTCTGAGAGGGAATGAAATTCAAGGAGACTTGAAATTGAAGAAGAGGGCAGAAAGCACACTGCTATTTCCTGCTTGACAAAATGGGACCTGATATTTGAGATGGGCAGACCCCTTCATCTCATTACTCTGTGACAGGATGAGAGAATTTGTGCAGGAAATCATCTGCTATGTTTCTCCATCCTGTGAAGTACAGAAAAGGTGCTTGAAACTCCCAACGTGTTCTTCACTGCACAGCCCTAAAGAGAAAGTCCAAAAAGGCTGTTTAAACCCATAGATACCTGGAGCCACAGACCTCTTAAGGCATGGAGAGCATCCTGGGGCAAATGACCACAGTATTCTCACCCTCGTCCTCCTCTCTTCCCTAACATCTGCACTTGGACTGCCAAGCCACACAGATGTTTGCTCTGATGGGTTATCCCCTCTGTTCAGCTCTCCTCCTCCCCTCATGGATGTCTGGGTGTGGAGATGCACCATGAAGGTGGCACCAAGCCCAACTCCAAACCAGTTTTCAGCCTGCTGCCCCTAGAGCAGGGTAGGTGTGTGCTGTAGAGCCAAGCAGTGCAGAAGGAAATGCAGCACCATCAGCAGCACTGATGTGGCTCTCCCAAGACTAGAGAAATTCCTGCCAATGGCTCCATCCCATCCATGAGAGGAGCAGCTATGCAGCTGCCAAGTGCTGCAAACCACAAAGGCTGATCAACTGGGGGCCAGACTGGTAGACATGTGTACCAAATTGGGACAGATTTTTTTCTTTCCCTCTGTCACTGAGCAGGGCAGAGGAAATGAAATGCACTCCGGATACACACATGCACCCAAACCACAGCCAGCCTGCTCTGGGGGAGCTCAGGCCTAATCACAACCAGGTCCCTGCTGCTGGAAGCCCCTGCTCTGTGTTCTTTATCCTCTCACAGCACAGACCCAAAGGCACAGGCTGCCTCTTCTCCATGCAACAAGGCACTGTCCCTGGCAGGGTGGTTTGTGAAGAGCAGCTTTCAGTTGGTCAAGATTTTACACTCCTTCCCTTTCTGGCTGAGAGGAGAATGGACTGAGAGCAGTCCTGAGGAGAGGGGCTTGGGGGTGTCAGTGGAGGAGAAAGAGACCAGTGGGCTGCAAGGTGAATGGACTCCGCTATCTGTTGGACTGGAACTGCAAAAGCACTTGCTCCCAGCCCAGTGGTTTAGCTTTAAGAGAAGCTTTAATGGAAGCAGTTCAATCAACACAGGTGGCTTTGAAAATCCTACTCTTAAAATCCTTTGTGTGTCAGCAGCTGCTGCTTGGCCAACTGAGAAGCCCTGAGGCTTCAGCCAAGTTGCCTTTCCCCATTTGTTGTGAGCACTGAGGCTCCTGCCTGGCCTGAGCCTTGCTGGCTGAAGGAGGATCTGACAGCAGCATCAAGACTGAGGTTGTGCTCTGCCCAGGGGAGTCAGAAACCCCTGGCTGCATCTGTGTTGCAGAGATTTCCAGCCCCCAGAGCCACTAGTGCATATCCTTTCCTCATGACTAAGCTCAATAAAGCTCAGCACCCTGACCCCTGTGTGTGACAAGTCAGATTTTCACCTTGTCAATCCTGATGAAAGGTCTTTACAGACTGTCCCTGCACACCACGGGCAGCCCCTGTGGGGCCTTATCAAACCTTGCTGAAAGGAGAGGAACCCAGACAGATGGCTGGTCTGGAAAGCCCCGTAACCTGTGAACTGGACATGCAGGAAGCAGCTCCAATTTGTCTTGACTTCTGGTTCCTTTGCAAGAGGCTGGTGTTTACACAAACAAAGTGAAAGCAGAGGCTGCAGTGGTGACAGACAAGGCCTGAGAGCTTCAGCAGAGGTTAGGACCCAGGACAGGCTGCATCCCAGCAGCACTTTGTAAAAGGTACAGTTGTTAACTCTCAGGCTGGACAAGGTAGAGACCTCTCCTTTATGAATTACAGATAAGCCCTCTGATGCACCAAGTGCCAGATATCCTGACACTCAGCTAAATGCAAGGGAGGAGGGAGAAAAACCACACAGGCACACCTCGTTTCCCAACCTGGTGTGAGTTTACAATCACAAATGTTTGCAGGCCAAGGGACACACTCCCAAAAGCACTCCCATAAGGCTGCAGACAAGCAGTTAGATCTTCAAAGAGCACACTCTAATTCAGGCACATAATGAAGTGGACAGACTAAAACAAAACAAAGCCAAACCCACGCTGAGACAACAGCAGCTGCCCGTGCCCACCAGCAGCTGAGAATGACAGCAGAGAGAGAACTGTGGGCCACTGGGGAGAGCTGCAGCCCTGCAGCCTCACCCAGCAACGTGCTGGGAGAGCCCCACTCCTCCTGCCAGGTGTTCTGCAAAACCTGCCCAAGGAACCAAGCAGGGAGAAGGCAGCACATGCAAACCATCAGAAAATGGGGGATGTCATTATCTCTGTCAGGGGATGACACAGGCCTTACAAAGCATCCCCCCCTTGGGTAAAAAAGACAAAGGGTTCTGTGGGATTTGGTAACTCCCAAGCTTACATTACTGCAAACAAACACTTCTAGCTTTTGCAGATGTCTGAAGGACTGTCAGGCAGCTGTGCAAAAGGAAGATGAGGAAATTGCCCATAAGAAAATGGTTAATTCAGACCAAAAAGGCAAGAGCAAAAGTGCTTGGCAGATCTTCTGAGGGCAAAGTTACAAACCCCACTTACTGAAAGTCTGGATCTGGGAAACTCAATCTGATAGAGTTAAAAGACACTATTTTGGCCTGTCAGAGCCCTGAACCAGCCAAGTTCAGCCCAGCTGCTGCTGTTCACAGCTACAGTGGCACCCCTGAGCAGTGAACTAGAGAAACACAGCTTTCCCAGCACATCAGGGATCTCTGAGCAACGCCAGGTAATTGTACACCCTCAGCTAAAAATGAAAAATTATATTTATTTGGGAATAGTTACAATATTGGAAAAGTACTAACTTTTAATTTAAAATCTGACAGTGTTGAAAAAGGCAAAGATAAGGCATTTTAAAAAAGTTTCACCTAGTTGGCAGGAGGTGATGGTGGCTTCCTTCTTTTTGTGTGTCCCACCAGTGCTTTGCACTACCATGTCAGAGTTGGCTGCAGAAGTGAGAAAAATTGTTAAGGAGGTATCCAGGTTTTTTCTCAGCAGTTTTAATGGCTGGTTTCCTTTTACCAGTGCTGTGCTTGGCTCTCTCGTGCTCCACTCCAAGATATTTCTACCAGTTCTCATTACCAGGGCCTGGCAGACACAGCCACTTCTGATGGACACAAGTCTGCAAACAGCTGCCTGATTCACTGAGGTTCACAGAGCCCAAGAATTGCTCAGTTCTGCTCTCACCTGACTCCCACAGGACCAAGGCTCCACTGCAGGTGGCCTGTCCTGGCCTGACAGGTTTCCAGGGTGGATTACAGCAAGGAGCCAAAGGTTGGAGAGGTGAAAGCACCAGGAGATGCCACGGGTGTGCAGGATGAGAGGCTGTCAGCACACACCTGCCTCCAGGCTGGCAGGTATCATTTGCAAGAAAACAGCAGCACCACCATTACTGCACAAGACAGGTGACAAAACATCACTTAGTTTGTACCAGCTGACTCTTCTGCCTCACAGGGTGGCAGAGATGGGCTGTTCAGAGAACCCTAAAGTTGCTCTCATATGGAGAACAACAAAATGCTTGGGGAGTTCTTCTTTACAGTTCCTTTTCTAACATGCACTTAGAATGTCAGAAAAGTGCATGTTTTTCCGTGCAAAACATTAGTAATGTTTTGGCTCTGCTTGACTTCTCCTTATTATTGGCTTTTGCAGCACCTCACGTGCCTGGGGACACGTGGAGGTGTTTCATCAGACCTCAGTGCATTAGGCTGCAGGAGGTATTAGAGGGCTGAAGTCATGACCCAGCTGTCCTTTCCAACTCCACACTCCATGTGTCAGGCCAATGTTCCTCCTTTCTGAAGAAGGAATGAACTCAGGTAACTCAATTATCAAAGGATCAATTGAATTACTGTAGAAAACAGAATAGGACAGGCAAGGCAGCATGGATAGTGAGTTTCTTGGTATATTAAACTCACCATTGCTCTGCCTTTTTCCACATGAATTTTCCAAAACAACTTTTTGAGCCTCCACAATCATGTTTCCTTATCAAGCAGCGTCCTTTCTTGCTGCCTCAAAATTAAAGTCTGCCCTACACACATGCCTGAAAATAAGAGGTAGGCCTTGAGTATCTGTCACTTGAGAGGTTAGCTTAGATTGTTTTTAATAGTTTGTGGTACTCATAACTGGTTTTAAACTGACAGGGGAAAGCGATAAAAGAGTAAGATCTGTGTTTCTGAGCTCACATCAAAGAAGAGCTTTAAAGAACCAGT
Source organism: Trochalopteron elliotii (assembly GCA_024734555.1). Lineage (NCBI taxonomy): Eukaryota > Metazoa > Chordata > Aves > Passeriformes > Leiothrichidae > Trochalopteron > Trochalopteron elliotii. Next base: position 289,796 of record JANPWX010000211.1, read on the forward strand.
AAAAAGGCTGTCAAAAAAAGGGAAGGCTTTACTTAGCAGCCTAACAAAACAAGCTCCAAAAAAAGGAGAAATAGTGTCCCAAAACAAATGAGCCAGAGAGGGAAAATGTTAGTTGAAAAGTAAATATTCAACAGGGCCTGTACCTGGTCAGAGAAAGACAAAAAAAGCTTGAAAAAAACCCTGATGACAAGAGGTTTTTGCTGCAGAAAGAAAGGATGGCCATAGGATTTGGAAGTACTTACAGTTCCTTTCTGCACTACTGACTACGTTAGAGTCATCAGCCTGAGCTTGGCTCTCCATTACACTGCACAGAGCCTTCAGATTATTCACTCCCTGACACAAATTTCTCTCACAAGGCTTCTTTAAACTTCCCTTTGTACCCCCAGCTTTTTAACTGCCATCAGGAGCCTTCAAGGTTTAGTGCTGGGAGACAAAGCAGCGGGCTCCTGATGCAAAGATTAATGGCACTCCACAAAGAAGTGCAGACACATGAATTATCCACAGGTCTTTCATTCTCCCACAGCCTGCTGCCCAGAGCACTGTGAGACAGGTACACACTCACACACCCCCATCCATGCCCCAGAGATGCCCTGGGGGTGAAGGGCAGCAGCCAGCAGCTTTTCCTTGTGGGTGCTTCCCTCTGGATTCATGGTGCACAGAGTGGCAGCAGCTCTCACAGCTCCTCCTGCTCTGTGCTGAGCAATCCCAGAGCAGATGGTGCTCGGGGCTTATACCTGGAGCAGCCCTTAGCAATCTCAGAAATGCATTCTGATGTGCACTTCCCCTAAACTGTCTTTGCCATTTCCTAAACAAGAACTCATCCTCATGGATAAGCAGCTCCTCAGTCACTTGGCTCAGAGGGAGTCCATCATCCAATTCCAGTAAGCTCTGCTCAGCAGGGATGCAGAAAGAGGTTTTGGCAGCACCCATTGCTGCTGCCAGCCAGGATCTTCCAGGTCCTCAAGTCACTCCAAGCAGCTCAACTTCTCTTCTCGAGCTGCACCACTACAGCTATCTGATATTGTCCTCTTACTCCAAGCAGCCCTTACAGAAAAGCAGATGTAATCACTTCACCAAATTTTGAATTGTCTTTTGAATGCAACTCCTCCTTACCATTAGGCTTATTAATAAAAGCCCTTTTACAGATTCATCCAAGTGAAGAACAGCTGTGCAAGTTCAAGGGCTTTGCTAGTTTAGAAGAGAGAAAAGTGCTATTTTATACAGTGGGAGATGAACTTACAGAGCTTGCTGCCATGGGACTTTGTTGGGCAGATCTTATCCAGCAGGTTTAAAAAGAGATTAGGTAATATTCATGGACAAAAGGTCTGTGAAGGACTGGGCAGAGATGTACCCCTGCCATCCCCTCTGGAGAAGCTGTGGGTGTTTGGGAGCATAAAGTGACAGACTTCAGAAAGGTGGCACAGCCACACTGGGCTCCTAAATGTGTCCTCTGCTAGCACTGTCAGACACTACAGGGCTGAGTCAGCCCATGGGGTCACCCAGTCAAACATTTCCTACCTTCCTGCAGGGCACCTGAGCCCCTCACACACCACTCCCAGGCCTGGCTGTCACAGCAAGAACCACTGCCCTGTGGAGGCCAACCACACACCACACATGGTACCTGAAGAGTTCATCACCTTGCTCAAGTTTCTTCTGCACATACCAAAATCTAAAGCCTTGCCTCAGCTGGGTGGGTGAGCCCAGCAGTGAGCCCAGGGAATCCAGGTGTACAGAGGAGGGCCACAGGAGCACCTCCACATGCAATGGGGGAGGGACACAAATCACCCAGTACATGTCAGTTTTTATGCCAACTTGATGTGTTGCATGTGCAATTACTGCAGAAACCAACCTGGGTAATTACAGCCATCTGCACCCATTACTGCCATTTGTATGTGTATTCATAGAAACTGCCCATTAGCTAGGCATGCCATTGCACAAACATATCAACCAGCTAATTAATTAAAAGAACAGACCTTCTCTGCTTAGGAGGAGCCCATCACCCACTAATCACAAGAATATATTTTCTCCATCTGTTAGATCACTTGCTCCCTCCCCAAGGTCACCAGGGAAGATGCAGCTGGCCTGCAGTCTCCAGGAGGCTGTGCTGGGGTGGTGAGCATTGTGTTTAAGTGACTTCCTTTGTGCAGCAAGGCTCCAAGACCATGGCTGCTTCTGGAAACACGACCACAGCACTCCCACAGTGCTTCTGGATTACCTCGGGTGACCTCTGGATTAGGCACCAAGCATCTTTCCACCCCTCCCAGTGCTCATTTGCCAATGAATTCTGAACAGGGAGGGCTCATTGCACATCCCTAACATGGCAGCAGTCTGGCAGCCCAAGTGCACATCCCATACAACCCCTCCTGCCAAGCTGGGCCCTCTTCTGGCTCCTGTTTCTACAGCAAACTCCCAGAGCAACAGCAGATTATAAATATCCAGGGGCCGGCTGTGTCCCAGTGCTTCCCTGACATATGCTTCTATCTTCAGCCAGGAACTCTGGATTTAAATTTAGGGATGGAGCAGGAGGTTAGGTTTCAAAGTCCCAAGATAAATCCCCTGGGAGGAAGCAGTGAGGCCAGATTTTTGTCCCTGCAGTACAGCCTTACAGCAGATGGGAGCAGGGAGTCAGTTCTGGAGAGCAAACCACACTCTGCTGGAGCCCTGAGAGGCTGTGCCCAACTTCTCAGCTCTTTGAAGACCTGCTGGAGCTCCAGTCTCCTGTACCAGCTGCTGCTACACCAGCCCCAGCGGGGCAGTCACGACTACTGCTGAACATCCAGACTTTAGGTAGAAAAATATGGCTCCAGTTACTGCCTTATAATAACTCCTCCTGTTACAGCAATGGGCAGCAGTGTCTGCTTCAGGGTGTATCAATGCCTCCATCAGCTCCCATCCCTTTACAAACAAGTGTTTGTGTGAAGGGGTAACAACCTACAGGCCCAAGGGCTTCGGCCATTTTTCATTCGTGATGAAAAAAGGAACAAGAAAGTCTCAAATCATTGTGAAATATTTGTGAAACAAGCCAAGCCCCTCCTTCCTGCACACATGAAATGCAGTGCTGAAGAAGTTACTACAATCCAATAAAGCATAAAATGCTTTCATCATTTGACAATATAAATGCTTACCCTAGTTATAGACAAGTTCAAGACAACTCCGCAGTAGATTTAACTTTGGTTTTCCTAAAGCTAGAGAATTTTTTCTATTTTTATAAATTTTTAAAAAATAAAAAAAAGAAAAAACAAATTCCATTGCTCCTAGATGTGGGAGACTGGTTGCAGCTGATGGTGCTCTGTCCAGTGGGACCTGTGCAGATCCTGCACTTGGAGCACCCCAGTTGTTGACTGGGCTGTCTGATCACTTCTGGTATCTCCTGCCCAACCCTCTCATTCTACAGCTCCAGAGATGTCCTAAGCTCTGCAAAAACAGCAAAATCCCAGGGTGTAGCTCCTGCCTGCAGCTCCTCTGAACTGCTGCAAAGGATCCAGGGCAGGAGCAGGGGCTGAAGGAAGGGACCACAACTCAGAGGCACTTGGATCATTTCTAGATGGTTCTGCTGCAGGAACACATCATGTTCAACACACACAGGCACTTTCCTCACACTCTTCTCCAAGCACAGACATTTTACTGCTCTGCAAAGCACCAAATTATGTGGACTGATCCATGATTTGGTTCAGTGCCTTCTGAACTAAGGAAAAATGCCTTCAAAGAAACTGCCTTTAAACGTGGCCTGAGCAATGCCCTCTCCTCTATCTCCTGCAGGAAGCACAGAGCCAGGGCAAGCTGCCTGGGAGAGCTGCACCCTTGGGTGCTCCCACCCTGCCCACCCCAGCCAGGGGGAACTGCTCCCTGGGCAGAGTTATCTTCTCTGACCACCTCTGAATCCAAAAGTCACCCAAACAAAACCTGCCATCCCAGGTCCCTCCATCACCTGAGGAGCAGCAAACATGCTGAGTTAAGTGCAAGGCAAGCAGTATTTTTATTTGGTTAATTAGAATTGCTCATCAAATGAAAACAAAGAAGTGATTTACTGCAGAACTGGTACAGGTAGTTGTTGCATAAGAACATTCCTGCATATTTGGCTACATTAGGAATATTTTTTAATTAACAGTTTCTCCTTGGCTAAAGCAAACCATAGAAAATAAAGAGAAGTTTCACACAAAGATACTGCCTAAGCCCTCAACTGCCAGCTACTTTTTTTCTGCAGGGAGGATTTTAAATTAAAAGCAGATTGCCTTCATTAGCATTACCAGAAGCCACGTAACTGCCAAAGCTGACAGAAACACAACCATGATTTGCAGATTTGGCAAATGCCATTTTCTCTTTCTGCAAATGTAGGTAATGCCATTTGTGATAAAGAGCTTTGGGGGGGGGACACTGCAAAAAACAAGCCCTTCCCCAGGAGGGGAAAAATATCTCCAGAGCAGCAATTTAGTAATCTGGGGCTCTCAAGTTTTCTCTCCTTGTTAACTTTGCAAGAAAGTTCATTGCATTAAGGTCGTGTGGAAAATGGTCAGACAGTATGAATGTTAGAAACTGTCTTCTCCTGATGACTGAGCAGAATACAGTAGCAAGCCCAAAATAAACATTTCAACAGTGATCTTCGACATATAGCCATACTCAAGCTTTCCATGACATGCTGCCAAACCCTCAGAAGCCATTCAGCATGGATCTCACCAAAATCCCTATTTTCTTTACTTCATTTGAGCTGATGGAAGGAAAGTTCCATTTCTACTGAGGGCAGCTGTGTTTGCAGGCTTCATGTTCTGCTCCAGAGACCCAGCCTTGGGGGTGAGGGGAAGTCTGGGTAGTATTTTTACTCTGATTGCTGTGTGAATAGCTGTGAAGAGCTGCAGAGCAGAGGGGGGTGCATGAAGGGATTCCACACGTCCTGCTTCCCTCCCTGGTGCATCAGTCTCCCCCAGATTCTGCTGTCCAGCCTCAGGAGGAAAACTTAAGACACATAACCAAGGTGTTAAAAGCCACACAAGGTGTATTTCAGTTTGTGTTAGGTGTGACATGGCAGTCAGTGGTTTTGGGGCTGAACTGATATGACAGCAAAGCCACAGGGGTGACCCTGACCCCCGTGTGCCCCTGGGGCTGGGAACAAACCCCTGAGCACCAGCAGTGCCCTCTGTGTGCTGCTGGCACAGCCTGCAGCCAGTACCTGCTGTGTGGGGCTCACTGAGCCTCCTGCCACGGGAAAATGATGGGAATTACAGGATGAAGAAGCAAGAGAAATGGGTAATGCCCTAAAAGAACCCAGATGCTCAGTGGCATGGCACTAGAGACCACAGCACCCTAGTGAATGAAGGATTTCTTCCCCCAGCTGTAGCCAAAATGGGGAGGTCTGAACACACTGCTGAACTCTGCAGGAAGCAGTCCAACACAGCATTACCACAGTCACAAATGTAAAGTCTGTCTGCAGTAATTAGGATTGTACTACATATGATTTATTAGGCACTGTCTTATAATCAAGACTAAAATAGCTGCCTACATTGTAGTTACCAGTTTCTTAACTGCCTAAAAATAAAGTGACAAATGTAATGCAGTGCCAGACATGGAACCAATGTTGGAAATAATGTTAACCTACATGGAGCCTGCAAAGGCAACCACAGTGTGCTTGCTGGTAACCTTCAATCCATCCTGGAGTTAAACACCCAGTGACTCTGCAATTTTGGTTTGTGTCTTCAAAAGAACCAGAGAAGCCACTTCTGTCTCTGTAGTCCAACTCTGCTTCACCACACAGTGAACACAGTTCATTATCCATGGAACTAAGCACTAAGTAACGAGTTAACAATAATTAAACTGAAAGAGACACAGATTAAAGGAATTTATTATTCCCTGATCTGCCAAGCAAATTGTTTAGATACCTGCAATCAATGAGTAATGATGAAACAGAACAAAACCCCAACAAACCAAAGAGCCAACAACAGGCTTGTAAAAATCTGTTCAGTAAGGCCCATGTATCTTCGTTAGGCTGAGCAGCACAGCATTTTAATCAACAAACCCCCCCTGTCTTTATGCATCACGAGATCAGAGGCAGAATGTGGCCCAAAATTATGTCATTGCTGTTTATTATTCATGTATCACAGGACTGATGAAGATTTATGGTCCCATTGTGCTAAGTACTGTATAGTGAAATTCAGAGAAATAGTGAGAATGGGTACTCCAAGACTTTATAATTCAAAGGCAAATTACAAAAACAAGGTATTGTAATTTAAAGACAGTAATGAACAGATGGGGATTGCAGATACAGACAGATTAAGCAACTTGCCCAAGGTCATGCCAGACACATGTGCCAGAGCAGAAAATTTAACTGCTCTCTGGAGTACCAGCACAGGTTTTTACTCATGTAGGAGGATGCTGTTGCTCCTTTTTGATTTCACTAGATGTCATTTTTCATAAGCTAATAAATAAGTTCAAAAATTGCTAATGTTACGTGGCAGTACTGGAAGGATTTTCTTTCATCCCTCCCTCCTCAGAAGACCATCATTAACAAAAGTCCTCTGTCTACACCTACACCTGATCTGTGTATGGCACAGTTACAGCCTTTGCACAGAATCACAGAATAATTGAAGCCTACAGGTGTTCTGCAGCCATCCAGTCCAACCCTGCATTCAAAGCAGGACAAACTAGAGCAGATGCTCCAAGGCCTGGTCCACTCAACCTCTGAGTATCTTCAAAGATGGAGATGGAAATCACAACACTTCTCTGGACTCTGTGCCTGTGTTCAATCACCCAGGTTGAAAAAGTCTTTCCATGTATGAAATGAGAATTTCCCCAGTTGCAGCTCGTGTCCATCACCTCCTGCTGCTGCCATGCACGAAGTCCAGCAATGTCTCCTCTGTTCCCACACACTGAGGAGCTGCAGGCAGCAGTGGGATCTCCTCTAGCCCTTTTTCTTCTGGCCTTCCCTTGCTGAACAAGCCCAGTGTTCAGAGCTGCCCCTTGGGGACACTCCAGCCCCACCAGCAGCTTCGTGGCTGTGCCAGAGCAGCTCCACTGTAGCTGGACCTTTCATGGGCAGGTAGCCTGAAATGGGGCATTGTGCTCCAGATGCAGCCCCAAAGCCACCAAACACAAGACTGTAAGGCTCTTCACATCATTTCTATAAAAAAGGATGCAAAATCCTAATTTTCTTCTATCAGTTATTGTACTTCTATGCATTCTACACTAGACAAACCCTGCAGCCTCCAGTTTACAGAACAACACAGGAACATTGGTTTTGCACACCAGTTGTGGACATTTGCTGCTCCAGGGGTCTCAGTCTCATTTCTCAGTGGCTCCCAGAGAAACCACTGCTCCCATAAAGAACCCTGGAAAGGGACATCTCACAAGTCTTTCTCTGGCAAAAAGGATAGCCAGGTCAGCCTGAGTGATGTAAAGTGCTCAAAATATATCAGTGACAGCAGGATAATAAAAGAGACCCTGCTGCTGGACACATGTACATCAGCAGATACATTTAGGAATTTCAGTCCTAAAACCTGTCACACAGTGTTTTACTAACAGTGAAAAATATTTCATTTACGACTGTGACAGGAGATCTCTTCAGTGCAACACAAACAGTAGCAGCAGTGTTACTAATTAAACCAAAACTCAAGCTCTCAGACAGCTGATCCAGGATAGTGGGAGAAGTGATACTGCATTTCAACACAGTGGCTTTCTCTCCTGGTTTACAAGTAAAATGTGCCCCCTGTCAAAAGGTGTTTGCTCTCTGTTTATTTTAAGAATAAAGACACAGCTTAAACTTTGCTTATTTATATTTGCTGGCACCTATGAAGATTTATCAACAAAAATTTCATTTTAATTAGTTCTGCAGAAGTGCTATCAACATTTGGTTTAGGTTTTCCCTGAATGTACTGCCCTAAGGAGCAGCATGATCAGCCCACTTGGCCATCCTGATATGAAAGGCACAGAGACATTTGGGGCTGTAGTGATCCCACAACTGAACAGTGCAGGACATGTGGATATGGCAAAACAAGTTGTCCCTCATGCTGCTGTAGAGATGGGACAAACCAGCTGGGTGTCAGAGGCAAGCTCTGGATGCCAATGGCACTTTTACACCAACTGTGAAAGCAGAGCAATGGAGTCCCAGCTCTGGGATGAGCCATTCCTCCATTTATGCATACATTTAAAGCCACACTGAGCAGAGGTACGTGCTACATCAAAATACAGGGATCACATCGTGCCCCAAAGAGGATTTTACCTGTGAAAGGTGTGGTTGTGGCCACAGGGCAGGTAACACTCACCTGTGAGGACAAGCTCAGCATGTGGCCACCACACATCTGTGAAAGTTTGTGTTTTGGGCACAGGACAGAGACAGAACGGAGCTGCCACAAATCACAGAACTGCTTTGGTTGGAAAGGACCTCTAAGATCATCCAGCCCAGCTGGTAACCCAGCACTGCCAAGCCCACCACTGGCAAAAGGCAAACTGGAACACTGCTCTGGCCTCCCCAGGCTCTTCCCAAGGTCTCCTCCACACCAATCCCCAAGACACCCCCAAGCATCTGGGGCAGTGCTACAACCCAGGGCCACGGGACAGGATGGGACAGAGCCCAGGGGAGCCTGCTGAGTCCAAGGGATTCCTACCCACAGGTTCCCACCATTGTGCAGCCCTTCCTCAAATTCACAGCAGATGAGTCCCTCAGCTATGCTTTGGCCCTGAGAGCCTCTCTAATAAAAATACCAACCTCCTCCTCCTCCTTCCTCATCATGGAAACCTCTCTGAGACCTCCCGCAAACGCAAGGGGAGAGAGAGAGACAGAGGGGTTCTTTTGCAGGGGGCGTTTGGGATTCTGTCACAAAGCCAAACAGATGTTTGTAAAAATCTAAACTGGCTCTACAACTGTTTCAAACTCACACAGCTGTGCACAGCCAGCAACTGCAGCGGGGTGGAAGACCACTGCTCTCACATCTAGGGACTAGAGTTTAATAAACCAAACTTCCCGTGAGTTACTCGAGCGCTCTCGTTCCAATTTAGTGTTTATGGCAGAGGAAACTGCTGAAACAAGGAAAGCAAAGTGGCTTTTCCAGCTCCATGGTGAAAATTTGCATCCAGATGGGGACTAGGACGAGACCTCCATGAGCCAGACCCAGACAGTGATTACAGCACCCAGTCTGCACCACGCAGCTTATCTGGGGAGGAACACATGAGGCTCTGGGACTGCAGCCTCACACTAAAGCCTGCTGTGCTTGGCACTCGCTTCAGGATCAATTATACAATGAAATCACCACAAACTCCAGTGCAACAACATGAGCTGAGAGCAGAAGAGACTGAAGTAGCCTCTTTGTATCTGTGTTTTTAAAAATGTAAAATTAATGCTAATTTCTGACAGTTCTTTTATTATGGTTTTATTTATGAACGAAAATTACAACTGTGAATTTCTAAAATACGAAAATTACAACTATGAAATTCTAATACTCATATTTTAGAAATATGCCCATCCAACCGAATTATACAGGATACTTTTACAATCCTATAAAATACTAATTTTTTTGCAAGCCAAAACTATTTGTCATAGAGCTTTTGCATTTTAGTAATATAAAAGATTGATTATCTACATAAGTGCTAGCATGTTGTTCCCCCAAACAACAGCAAAACTTCTGTTGTTGTTTTCTTCTCTTTTTTATACTTGAGAAGAATGCATGGCAATTGAAAAACTGGTTTTACTCATGTTGCTAGAACAGGAGTCTGTAACAGCTGGGTAATTCCATATTTCTGATTCCCACTGCACTATACAGAAAAGCACATAAAATCAAATTAGTTTTATAATTTCTGTACAGGCAACACAGTTGTGATGAGTGTATTTTTTAAAGCTCAGAAGCAAGAGTATTGTGAAAAACTGTCGCAGCGCTCTGCTTATTTGAACTTTAAGAAAGAAAAGTTTTCCATATCTGAAGAATTCCAAGTAAAACAGGAACAGATTACTGGGCAGAAGGGACTGACCAAGCTCACAGCCCTGTCACGTTCAGACAAGCATTTTAAGTGTCTGCAGTCTAAAGCTTCATTATTTTTTGCAGAACAATCTGGCAACGGAGGAAACCCGATTCCCTGGGAATCAAATGTTACTTAAAGACAGGTTTCACCTGTCAGGGATAAAACATATCCTGAGCAACAAAGTGTCAGGGTAAACAGACATCAGAAGAGAGGGCAGTCTGTCCTTCACGGCTAACAGAGAATGGAGGAAATTTTCTGCTTTCATTGAGTTATGAAATTTATCTATTTTTTGTAATTTCGAGGGGAAATATTCTAATGCAATGGCAGCTACAGCAGTGTTGTGCAAAGAAAACTGCAAAACACGGTGGAATAACCTTCAAGCAACTGCTGTGAGGGTTCCTACAAGCTTTAGGATCTGCCTTCCCTGGGTCTGTCCCCATCACAATGAGCAGAGTTACCCTTTCAGCCATCAGTAAGACACAGACAGCAGAACAAAAGTGTCACCTTTTCCCAGGTAAATTTAAAGATGAAGAGATTGTTGTGGACTGCCTCCAGGCCACCACCCATGCAGGTGGCGTGTCTGTCCCACAGGCTGCTCCCTCAACCTCTCCTCCCTTCTCACAGCTGGTCACTATTTGGAGGAAAATTGAAAAAGATGGCCCAACTCTGGCCTAACTTACAGAGGTGGAAAGGAGTGATTTAGGATTTTCAGAAAGACTCAATCTGTGCAGCAAGTTCAGAAGGGGCAGATGAAAGCTGAGGAGAGCACTTCATGGTGACTTTCCTGCCTCCCAACCAGAAGCAGCACATCCAGCCCCTCTCTGAATGAACACTCAGCTAAGCAGAAGGACAAGGCAAGAAGGTGACTCTAGGTTTGCTCCATGCCCTCTGCAGGGCAGGATATTGCAGGGACATGGGAGACCCTCTGTCTGTCCCCAGGGCAGGCAGAGCCCAGCCCTGCTGTTGTGAAACTGGATGTGCTTCCATCAGTGGACACCCCACCACTGCAGGACAGGACAGGACACCTCACTGAAGACAACTCTCTGCAGGGGCTTTTGTTACAGCTTCCCTGAGCAGGAGCAACAGGAGCACTCACCACTCTGGGAGCTGCTTGGGGGAAAGCAGCACTCCTGTCTGGAGGCAACACCTGCCCTGTCACAGAAGTTAGGCAGAGCTAGCTGAGGCAGCTGTGTGCCAGAGCAGCCTCCTGTTGTGACAGTATCCCCTCCCTGGGGCTACCTGCCTGCTGCATGTACACAGAAGCATTCCATGGGGCAAAGAAAGAAACCCAATATACAGAAACATGTAGCATTCAGCAGGGACCTGGGCAGCAAACAGAAATTAAAGCTGTTTTCCCCAAGGAAGCCTGTGGATTTCCACAGAATTGAGACGTCTATTTCCCTGGTGTTCCCCTGAAATTCTCAGTTGAATGCTGGAAGCAAATACGAAATTTCTCCTTGTGTCAGCGACAGCTGTCAGTCACTCCCCCAACTACCCTGCTCCTCACATCCACAGCCCCACAAGACAAGCAGGAGGAACCCACGAGCTGCTGCCATGAGAGCAGAGCTGAGCACTGGCCCCAGCCACACAGTGCTGGGACTGCTGCAGACAGGGAGTCAGGATATTGCTCAGACCAACAGCCCTCCGAGGCTGCAGCCATCCTTTTATCCTGCCTTCCCCTGCCATACTGTGCCTAATGCAATGTGATGCTGCAATAAAAATAGATGATCCTCAACCCCCCTCCCCAGCCCAGTGGGCACTGGTGGGTCAGGCACAGAGCCTGTGCTCAGCTGCTGCTCATGGGCAGGTGCTCCAGGGCCTCTCCTTCACTGTTTCCAGTTCTCACTGTTGTGACCTACAAGGAAAAACCTCTGGCTTTAAATACACATTTTTGATAAGGAAATTACCAGCTCCCACCCTGCCTTTGGCTAAGCCAAAGCACACTTAATTATTGAAATCACCCAGAGGAATACATCTCTCTGGTCCTCTCCATGTGAGACATTGTACTGAAAGCAATAGAACATTAAACCAACTGTTTCACAATCGCTGCCAAAAACCACACATCTCCTCTGCAGCCCATCCCGAGAGCCCAGACACTGAGTGACAAGTGTTCTTAAATAAAACAGGGCACTTGCAAGGCAGGAACAGCAAAAGGAGAGATGAGGTGAGCTCTGCAGTTTCACACAGTGGTGCTGGTGGGTGTCTCCAGCTAAACATCCAGGCAAATTTTCTGGAAAACGAAATAGCAGGCTTTTGCTTCACCAACAAAAGAAGCTGTTGAAATAGGGGTGGGCTTTTTTTCAGACACAGCTGATAAGGATAATTACGTGGTGGAGAGCTTAGTCATCCATCTCACGGCGACAGAAAAGCAGATTCTCTTAAAAATAACGCCAGCACCGGAGAAGTCTCCGGACGCCGGCAGGAAATCCCCGGGCCGGGAATGCCGCTAGAGGGCAGCGCTTCATCCATGGATAAATCCCATCCCGGAGCGCTCCGGGCGCGCACATTGCCCGCCTTGTGTCGGGCACCGCTCATTGCCTCCCTGATATTCCCACCAAAACACCTGCCAGATGGAGGAAAAGGCACCATTCCCTGCGGGTTGCCTCGTCAGAAACAGCACTCTAAACCCAGCAGGCTACAAAGGCCATTCTGGTCTGCCCCGAACAAATTCAGTTCATTAACGGGAGGTGTTACATCTGCGAGTCCTCCGTGGAATTGATCCTGAGAAATCCCTCTGCCCTGAGGAAATACAACCCAAACGGAATGACCACCTCAAAAAGTGCTGGATCAACAGAGTGCTCCTTTTAGTCATGGGTACGGATCTTCCCTTGGGAATGGAGGAGCCCCAGATTTTCTGTTTCAAACCACAGATGTAGGCTTGTCCCACTTTGGAAGTGCCAGCAGCTGAAATACCATCTAAGATGGGATTTCATTACCCCCTTCCAAGAGCCTGATCAAGTCCCAGCTGGTTGCCAGACCTGTTCTCTACTTAGATAACACTTCTCTAAAGGGCTCAAACACGAACACTTGACAATGTTTTCATCCTAAAACCTAATTACGCAGCTTAAAAGGACTAAAAGGTTAAAAAAAATTGTTCTGATTCCTTTCAGCTGGGGAGCCAGGGAAGGATCTGTGTGGGATGTATGGCTGGATGGGCAGCCTGGCAAAGTCCAGCAGGCTTTTTTCTGTATCCTCCTCTTCTTTGGCTGTCCTGCACCCACTGCCCATGTCAGCAAGAGCGACCTAACAGCAAGCCACTTCTAGGAAGGACTAGTCTCAGGAATAAACAAAGCAAAGCAGAAGTCCAAACCAAACAGAGATCAAGGGCCAAGCACATTCACATCAAGCCCTCAGGTTGTCTCCAGCCTGTGAGGGAACTACCTCTGCTCGAGACACTGGGGAACAGTCACCCATCCAACATCCCCCACCCAACCCCAAGACACTCCCATAAATCAGAGAAAGCTGGTATCCCCCCACAATTATTTTGTGGTGTGGGTTCACTCACTTCTAGCACAAGCCACACTGTGAGCCTAAGACAAGCAGTCCCTAACACAGGCACAAAGAATCACCCCTGGAGCAGGGTATGTTTCCCTTTCTGTCACCAGAGCAGGGAACCCACAGGGGGGTGATGGTGCCTGGGCAGCAGGAACATGAGACAGTAGAAACAGCTGCTACTTCCAGGAAACTCAAGAGGAGACAGAAAAACTGAAGTTCTCAAACTGGTTTCCCCTATTTTGTAGCAATCAGAGAAAGGGGGTGTGGGTCATCCAAAAATGGGAACACTCTCCAACACAGAGGAAAGCTGTGATCAAGTTAGAAGTACATCTCATGGGAGCAAGTGGTGTAACTTTCCCAAACTCAAGGAGCAGGGGGCTTTTCCCCCAGCCACAGAAACTTTCTTGTAGGCAAATCTTCACCCGAGACTCTGGGTGCATGGCTGTCTGTCAGGATTGCTAACATGAGCAGACACTGCTTTCATGTTTGGGAATTTTGCCATTGACTTCAAAGTACTGAGATATAACACCTTGTGTATTCCCTAAACACACTTAATAACAGCACCTGACACATTTAAAGTGCTTAGACATGTTAAAGGCATTGTACAACATTAGCAAAAAACCAGGAAACCCTGTCTAGGTGGTTCGTGAGAAATCTGGTAAGCCAAGAGTCTATCCCTGCATCAGATGCTTATCTATTAGCCAGCTAATAACTGTGTGACTGCTGCTCCAACTGATCCCTGCAGCCACAAGCAGGGACTACCTTCTGGTGAGCTGTGGAGACACCAGATTATTCATAATCCTCTTAAATCATAACTAAGAATACAGATTAGAAGGTGTAAAGCGTGCAGTAAGTGTTCTAAACCCAACACAAACACAGCCAATCTCAGTCTGAGTCAGAGCCTGCACGCTGGGAGCTCGCTCAACTCCTGCAGGGCAGCTCTGGGGGTGCAGGCAGTGGTGGTTTGGCTCCTGGGGCTGGGCTGCTGTGACACCAACACACACCAAGCAGTGCCTGGAGCCAGGTGAAGGCAGACAGGAGCAAGGTCAGCCCAGCATGGCAGCACCACTTTGGGGACAAGGGCTAAGAAATTAATGTGCCCCTTTGCTTCAGGGCAAGCAATGGAGAGTAGGAATGGCAAGGTCTCCTTGGAGAGGGACAGAGGGAAGGGCTTGTGTCTCCAGACAGCTCAGAAATAAAATAAAACCACGGTTCATGGGGTAGCTCTTAAAACATAGAGAAGGCTACCATCAGGAAACCTCAGCACAGGTCCAACTGGAGACAACATTGAACCCACTTCATCAACATCTCTTAACTTAGCCAAAAGTTGCCCAATCACAGAATCACCAAAGCTGGAAGAACCTTTCAATATCATCTCATCCAGTCATCAACCCAGCCCCTCCATAACAACCCCTTATCCACATCTCTGAGTGACTCCACCACCTCATCCTAATGCATGGACACTCTTTCAGTGAACATCTTTTCTAATATCTAATCTGAACTTGCCCTGGCACAACCATTTCCTGTCCTTTCACTTGAGACATGGCAGAAGACACCTGCCCCTCCTCAGCTGTGTGCCCCTGGATGCATTCACAGGTGTCAGGGGTGTAACCTGACCATGCAGGTGACAGCCCCCATGGTCAGCAAACTGAACTGTGCCACTGAAACCAGCCTGAAGCAATAAGCAGATGTGGAATTATAAAGTGCATGATCCTGTACTTGATATGTGTGAGGATTCTGCAAGGAGGGTTTCGAGACTCCTCTTCTTGGGGACAATAAAACTGGCACTAACCTTGGCACTAACCTGCACAGCTGCCCAAAAGCATAGAGGATACACTACACTGTGCTTTATCAGAACATTTCTATAAGGTTTTATCTACACTCACTGATGTTTTAACTGGAGTGGGCAAGTAATACAGCGACACAAAAACGTGTTCCTGAACATGCATCAGTCAGGAGATAATTACCAATGAAAATCATCAAGTCTGGGAGTTCTTTTAAACACTGGGACAATGGCAGCAGCAGCAGCAGGTTTATGCGTGGGACCTTCTTCCTCCAACCACTTCTTTGTATTACTTTCCATAGGATATTCCTCAAGTTTTCATGGCATTTATCTACAGAGTTTCCCAGTCTACAGTAACAGCCAGAGGTGCCGGGTTTGATACTACAATTGTAACTACTGTAGCTTGAGACGGGCAGCGTGTGTGCTCGTAGCAACACACAGCAGGAAAAAGAACTCCTGGATCCTGGAAATCCGTGTCCTGACACTTGTGGAAACTCAACAACTTGCAGGTATAAGATGTTTCAGTGGCTCCTAACCTGTGATATGTGATACTCCCAACCGCAGCTGCTGCAAGCCTCAGTGCCTGCCCGTAGTACTACCCTGAGTACAATGCTGCAGCCACCTCAACGTGTTTGTAAACACTCAGCCTTCCAAGAACTTCCCACTCGAAACACGACAGCTAATGTATTCACATCTGCAATAATTAGATGCAAATCTATAAAAAGCCGCTTTCTTGCTCAACAGAAGTACTTATTCTATTAATAGTGCTGTTCCAATCATTCTGAAACTCCCCACTGTTTAACTTTGAGGACTGCTCGTTTTACTTCGGAAATTTACTCTCAGTTGTAACTTGACAAAGGAGGTATTAATTTATTCACATTTATGAGGCATGTACACGGTTCAGCCTTCTCCGTTCATTGGTGGGACAACAAATTGGTTTCTCTGAAAAATTACCTGATGAAATATTCAACATAAGGCATTGTGTAGCTTAGATGTGCACTACAAACTGCAGCTTTACTGAGGTGTCCCTGTAGGTTGGCTCTGGCACGTACGCCTGCATGCTTTATGCTTTGTCTGAGGGAGGAAGCTCCCACAAGTGAGGAGAAGGCTTCTGGATATGGGTCACAAGTTGGTGAATCAAAACTTTGACGAGAATCTTAAAAACCCTACAATGCATCAGCATATTTTCCCCCAAGCCTTCAGAGAAAAAAATCCAAAACCAAACCTAACAGAAACCAGACCTTGAATATTCTTTGCTATTTCAATTGTTTTTACAAAGAGGAGGAAATCAACCAAGAATTATCCAAAGCCAGAATGAAGGCAAGAGGACACACTCTAATGTAGCTTGCACGGGTTTCCTCTGCACTTCATGTTTGACACGGTCGTTTTACTCCAGCTTCATTTTTACTGAGTGGCAAATAACATTTACACAATTGCTTCCCATCTAGAAGAAGATTTAAATAAATCAATTCCTCTCTCACAACCTTGTGGCATTTTCCAGCTCCGACACCAAAACGCATTACACTCCGATTATTCTGCTTTCTGAATCGAAACCCCGAAACCCGTTCCACTTGCACTCAGAACAGAAGCAACGAGACAATGAGAGAAAAGAATCACCGCTGAGCACTTGGTGCGACCACCCCCCTCTCCCAGTTCCGTTCGCATCGCCACCGCCGGGGAGACCCTTTCCAGCCCGGGCAGCGCTACCGGCGGCGCTGAGAGCGGCGAGGGGAGCCCGGCTCTGGGGAAACCTCTCCGCTCCGACTTCTCGCCGCCCACGACCCGAGACAAACTCCAGCGTGGGGCGGCGAGCGCTCCCCCGCCCCGCGGCTCCCGAGCCGTGCCC
>JANPWX010000211.1:307258-374612 GCA_024734555.1 Trochalopteron elliotii
CACGCCGTCCTGCGGCAAGGACGCGGGGACGAGGCGCGCCGAGCCCTTCTTTGTCTGCGGCGTGCCCCGGTGCTTAACCCGAGGAGCCGGAGTTCCCCCGGCGCGGTGGGAAAGCGGCCGAGCAGAAAACTTAAATCGTGCCACACTTGGACCGGCGAGGAGAAAGCCGTTCAGCTGAGAGCCGGAGAGTCTCCCAGCAAGGTCCTGGGGAGGCTGAAAGTGCCTCTTTAAGAGCAGATGTGGGAAAAGAGGCATTTTTCGACGACAGATTCTCAGCTTTGGAGTTTACTTCATACAACAGCCTGCCAGCTCCTGAAACTGGTGCTCTGCAGCTCTGCCAGCCGCGTTTTGAGCTGCTTCCCACAGAACTGAGGCATATGTGATCACCTGTGTGCCCGTGTGCTTCCCCAAGTGAGCTTGCAGGCTTTTGGCCAGCATCTAACTTGCTCCGGACAGACAGAAGACCCAGAGATCACTCCCGAGCCTTTGGAGAGCAGTTGTTCTCTGTGAAAAACGAGGAGGGAATCTGCCCGTGCCTCAGCTGGAGGACTTGCATGGGCTTAAACCTTACAAGACAGCAGAAACCCCACACATAAACACCATCACTGTGCCCCCCCAAAACGTAGCAAAATTTGTCCGCGATTGTGGCTTTTGGACTAGGCAGTCACCCAGATGTGCAAAACTGTATGGGAAACTTGTGTTGTTCATCTCAGTGCTTCAGAACTGCTTGTTCTCCTGAGGGATGGGAGAAGTGACTGCAAAGTAGGGGCCACGGGCAGTGGAAGGATGGCAGTAGAGAAAAGTTGTTGTTTTCCTATGAAATCACCTAATTATTTCCTCTTAAATCTTCCTAATCAGATTCATCTATGAGATACGATAAAGCAGATTAAGAGGACAGGGAAAACCCCTGCAAAGACAGGGAGAATTTTGTAACTGAAGATCATGACTGAGGTGACACATTGGTATCACCAAAAGTTAATGACTTTGAGTCAGATACATCCCATATGGTCCAAATCTTAATTCATTCACAGATGACATTGTGCCTTTGGGCCTCATCTCTCAGTGATGCACAGTTTAGAAACCCAAGGCTTACAGAGTCCCAGAAACTTGGTACACCTCGGCTTGGAGCTTGCTTTGAGGGCTCTCTGGAATGTGGAAATACTGTTGTTCCCAGAAACATATGGGGAAAAATCTGCCAGGGCTGAAGTCTGACTTACCCTGGTTTTAAATGACCCATTTTAAAACTCTTTTTATCCTGTTTTTCACCCTGTCTTTTAAACTCTTTTAACTCTGTTTTTAAACTCTTTTGTAAATGCAAAAGTACTGCACGCTTAAGAGGTTACCAAGTAGGTTATGTGGCATGAGGTTATTTCAGCCTGTTCTCCTGGGGATTTATTTGAATTTCATAGCCATCGTCCTTTCCTCTCCCCAGGCTTTGAACATATCACTCGAAGACCTATGTCAGAGGTCTCCTCTAACTAACCTGAGTACAACAACAGCAGAAAACAAGCAGCAGAGGAATCTGGACATACATTGCTGTGGCCAGAGGAACACCAGGATCTTGTTCCTTCTCTGGAAAATCAAAGAGTGAAAATCAGATACTTGCAGACACATGGGTAACACCAATCTCACATGAGTCTGTTGAGGGCAATGAACTCCAGGAATGCAAACTCCAAAGAGACAAAGTACTTGATAGAGAAGAAAGGCAGAGTCATAAACCTTTTATCTGGTCTGGCTGCACAGAATGACTTGGGGTGGGTGACACAAGGGACCAAAATAGGACCAAATTTCCTTTTTTCCTTCTCAAAGCCTGGGATTGGACACTTGTTGCCATTGTATATGGCGTGCTTGCTTGCAGCTCTGCCTGACTTAGGGAAAGCTCTGTGTGAGCTGTGGCTGCACCCCAAGCTTGCAGCACAAAGCTCTGTGTGCTCACACAGCTGCTGAAGTGCACTGAAACACCAGCTGCTGGCAGGGAAAGAACTGGGACTGCAACCCTTGGGGTCTGGCCTCGGAACCATCCCCTGAGCTACAGATCATTTCAAAGGCCAGAGTATTTCCCTTCTTCACACACATCTCACTTCCCCCAGCTGGGTGGCAGTGCCTGCGGCAGGGACTGAGGTCATGTCAGTGCTGATAAAATCCTGGGAGAGAGCAGCACACACGCTGCTGTTCCCCGGTGAGACACCAGGCTGCCAGCCCAGCACAGCTCACCCTGCCAGCTCCCGGGCTCTGCTCAGAGCTTGCAGCTGGACTACAAGCTCTGCTGCAAACCGCCGTGATTAAGTGACCATCGGCAGGTCATTTATCTCCTAATCAGGGCTAAGAGTGTTTCTTATCTAACCACCTGCCTTTGAGACGCTCATACTATCATAATGAGAAGCTTATAAGCAGACAAATTTAAAAGGAACCCAAGCTGATACGAGCTCTTCAATAGAGGAGATATCTGCAAGTCTGTGCAGGATCCAATCCTGAGCAAAAAAAAATCTTAAATGGTGAGGCACGACTCATTTTGCTGTTAAGTTTGTATACACATGCAGGATTTGACCTAGGCACGTTTTAAGTAAATTGAAATAAACGTCTTCAAAGTGTCATGATGAAAATGTATTTTTGGCATCCATAATAAATTGGATTGTGTATATCTGAGGACCAGATCCAGTTTGTGAACATCCTCAGCTAAAAGAATGGAACTTGGCAAAAAGTAAACAAAAGGTTGTCCAAAAACAGGCAGAAAGAGCTGGAACTGGGAAAGATAGGAAAAGGCAGAGAAAAACACAAAGATGAGTAGACAAAATGCAGAGGAGGCAAAAAGCACACAGCCAGCCAGCATGATAGCCAGAGGAAGACAGAAAATCCATCCTGCTCTGGAGATCACCTCTTGACAGTCCCGACAAAAAGCACTGCCCACTAAAAAGCTGATCCAAGCATTATGAAGCAGGAAGGATGAAGAAGAGCCAAATCATCTGTCACAAATGAGGAAAGGTACTCTTTAAAAACAAGAAGTGAACAGAGAAGCTTTCTACAACTTCAGTTTTCACAGAGATGCCTTTGTTTCTCTAGCACTTTCCAAAACTTTAGCAATGCAGTGGACGTGCCTCTCTCTTTCACCTTGATGCAAGTCAAGAACTGTAGAGGCAGCAATGCAATTACGCCCACCAGACTTCCAGCTGGTTCCAAAATGGACCTGTGCTGAGTTACAGCAACCTGCAGTCTGACAGCAACACCAAAACAGGGAAAAACCCAGATAACAGGATCAAATTGCATTGTATCTTTGATGCCACATAAAAGAATAGTGCGTTCTCCCTTGAATTCAGCCGTGCTTCTACTTTATTCCCTGTGCCTCAAGTGCAAAATTCACACAGAGTGGGGAGTGGGGAAGGAAAAGAGATGGGCAAAGCCTGACTGGGCTACAGCTTCCTGGCTCCTACCAACCTCATGCAATGAAACCTCCTTTCCCTTTGCCAGTTTTATGATACTTTTGATTCTCTGGCAGCATCAGCGAATCTGGCACCTTTAGATTAAAAATCTTCATCAAAGCAGGAGTATCTCAGTACCTGCTCTGCCCAGTTCCTTTAATCTCTGCAATAGCTGTTCCCTGCAGGATTCATGAAAGCCCCTGCCCCCCCCAACACTGGCTGGTGTTCAGCAGAAGCTGGACATGTGTTTTGCTGAATCAAATCTAATTAAGTTATTCAGAGGATTTACTAGATTACACCTTGCTATCTACAGCTACTTAGTTTTTCACTGGCTCTCCCTTCCCTGGAAATCCGTCATCTTCTCCTCCCCTCTGCTCACATTCCCCCAGGAGGCTTCTCTGACATGCACAAACAGCACGTGCCTGGTTGTTTGCATCACCAAAAATATCAGATCAATCCCTTGGAATTGCTGGGGCATCCATGTACAGCTGACAAATCCAGCTTGATCTCAGTTGACTTTGTAAGACACCATTTGCCTTCCCAAAATACTAAGAACCTTTTGGGATTTGTGTGCTCAGATTAATTAATCAGGGATAGCGTTCAGTAGATGTGCAGTGTTGGGACCCTTCCCAGGTCTTGAGGCAGCCAGACTGAGGCCCCAGGGCAAGGACAGTGACAATTCTGGCTGCTGAGGAAGAGAGGAAGAGGGGCTGCACAGAGGACAAGTGCAGCAGTGTATGCCAAGGCTGTGCCAAGCTGCTCTTTGACCCTTTGGTGGAACAGACAAATTCCCTTTAAATGGAATTTTCGTTTCCCCAGTGTGGCTACTACTAGGAATATTAGGAACAAGTATGTAATTTCAGACAGAGAATCTGGCTAATGCAGGTAATTGCTGTGCTGTGCTGTGTTTTGAATTGAACCACACAATTTTACAGCAGCAACTCCAAGGAATGTATTGCTTAATGACCCCTTACCAATGACTCCACCCTGCTAGACTGTACTTGTATTATATATGAGTCAGAGTTTTCCTAGTAGAAAGAAGTCTTAAAGGCCAAAAAAGAAATAAATGCCATAAACTTGTTAGAGAAGCTGCTGCTAATTGGGTCTGCCCCAGGAAGTACATTTCATCCTTTCTGGGCACTTTCAGTAAAGCTTTTCCCACTCTCCAAAATATATACAGCAGTGAACAAAGAATATGGACATGGGACTGGAATCTGATTTCTGTTTGATAAGCAGAGCTTGCCTTCATGGTATGAAATGGCTCTAAATGGCTCCCAAAACTAGATGAAAAATGTGTTCTTTCAGCATGCCCCTATGGTGATGTACAGAAGACTCCTCCCGCTTCTTGCAAAAGTTGCAATCAGATGACTTCCTCTTATAATTCAAGAGGTTATATCCTGAACCTAAGTGGATTTGAAAGAGATTTTTCAGGTAAAAATTGCGCCTCCTTCCCATTCTCATCTGTCTGTGGCCCTGGCCTAAGGAAAGCACAAGCAGGAACTCTGTTCTTAGGAATGCCAGCTCAACAGTGTGTTCCTCAGCACTGGTCCACGGAAAATGGACCAGTGTGGGCTAAGCATTCCAGACTTCTTTGAGAAGAAAAAGTTACAGCCACGAAGAAAAAAACATGTGGAGTCACAACAGGGCATCTGGCATCCCTACTGGAACTCCTCAGCTGGCCCTTTATCCTCAGCTGTGGCTACATTGAACACTACAGACTAAAGCACTTAGATGAATTAATTCCATTACCTTGCCTTTTGCTCAAGTGTGTACTTTTCCCCCCTCACATTCAGTTAGGTACAACATAACCCGTTTTTCTAGGGAAACCAACTGTGAGGAAACACTGGCAGGACTGTGCTTAAAAGCACCCAACACGTCCAGCTGGGAGCAGAGGCTCTCCCACTCCAGGCTATGTCTGTGCTGCAGGAAACACCCAGTGGGTGTCAGCCCGAGGAGCAGGTTAAGCCTGGCTTATCACCAGGTAGCTGCCAGGACAGCTCTCAGCACATGTTGGGCAGCTTTCCACAGACAGGGGAGAAAATCTGCCTTGGAGTTTGGAGATGTGTCCTTCCCATGCCTTTTTCTCTGCACTGGTAGGAAGATAATTACCAGGTGACACAGGTTTTGAGTGTGTGCCAGGTTCACTGCTGATGTAACTGTACATGAGTTACAGCTGGAATGGATTTGGGCCAGTGTGGCTTTCATTTTAAGATCTGTACATTTTGTAACACAAAGACAGCAAATGCATCTGCTGTGGCTCTGTCATCTTAAAGGGGCTCCAGGACCAAGCCCACAGAAGATGCCAGTGTAGGGGCAGCAGGTCATCCTGGCTGAAGATTAATTACCCTTATAATTAAACATCCTCGTGGAATGTTACTGTTTCTTTGCTGAGCACCTCACAAACACCCAGAGTTGGATTTTTCAAGATGCCAGACAACACAAACCCATCTTCTTAAGATTAAAAATAGAGCTCTTAATCTGATTTAATTTCCTCAATGTGCTAGACACCAGAGAGCATGAATACAGGGAGATGCAAAGACATGGGGTGTTAGAAATGATAGAACTCACCAGAACACTCAGTTCCTTTCCACCAGGTTTTCAGTTGGTTGGTTGGTTGGTTGGTTGGTTTTTACAGTGCTGCTTTTGAGCATAGCCTTCAAAAGAAATTGTTTGTAATAGCTATGTATTTTCCCATCACATACATAATTTGGTGTTAGGAAAGACTTTCCTTCTGTGGCTAAAGGAGCAAAGCTTCCTTCCCTTGCCTCTCTTGCAGCCAGGGACATGGCTTTTTAAAGCATTTGAAATAGAAGTTGGTGGACTGGGGGACCCTGGAGCACACTTTCAAATCTTCCTTGCTGCCTTACAAAAGCTAAGCAGTTAGGTGCAATGACTCACTCACACTGACATTTTTGGGAGAGAATGATGCCTTTTATAATAACATTGATATTCTTCCATTGATGTCTCAACACTAGCTAATTTAGAAAAGAAACATGTAGTGCAAGGTTGAAAGGTCACAGGCCAGCCAAAGAACTCATGAGATCATGGGACCATGAAAGAGGCTTTGGCTTTAAAATAAAATACCCTTTTTTCTTTTTGTTTCCTTTTTTTTTTTAAGGAAGAAAAAACTTTTCTGAAAGGCCAGGAATTTAATCTGAACTCTTCTTTCACATACTGTACAAATAAAAACTACACTGCAGAAATTCTAGGGGGGGTTCCGTGGAGTTTATCTCCAGAGGTCACTTTAATCTATATTCAGTAGAGAAATAGAGGGAGAAGGAAGGACACACATTCACTTTTAGAAAGCTGCCAGACCTCTCTTTAAGCTCTGACGTTACCATTGTCAAGCCAATAACCTTCTTAGATTATTCTCCCCACATTCTAGTGGGGACTCTGCAGCCTAGTGAGTGTGAAATTAAATTATGAAATATTGGATTATTTGTGGCTGTTGTGTTCTGCTCTATCCACACTGTTCTTCTCCTTTTTCCAGTCTCGCCTATTTTTCCCCTGTCAGAGTTAAAGGAAAAGATAAACCAGAAAAAGCTTAAAATATAACAAACATGCATGCATAGTGTGCTGGTGTGACTGATGTTTGCACCTTCAACAGATTTTAATGCAGATTCAGGTTTGAGACTAAAATCAGGGCCAGATTTTCTGGCTTTGAGTCCTTTCAATGACTGCTAGCTCACAAAGTATCTTTTTTTTTTTTCTTCCCCAAAAGAGGACTCTGTTAGTGTCTTCCCAATATTAGGTGAATATAAAACTAATCACACCATGATGGAGACTCTTTCACTTTCCAAGTGAAACAAGAGCATCCTTTTCTTTATAAAGTAATTTGGAAATGTTAATGTGGGATATCAAAATGAGTTTGCAAAAACGGGGGAGGCCTAATGTGCTGTGTTCCCTCTTCCTTCCAGTGCAGCAGCTAACAAATGTTATTTGTTGATGCAATATATATAGTCCATATATCTTTAGTATGAGAATTTGTTATTAAACCAATTAGGCACGGAGTGCTTTCATAACTATAGCTGCTCAAAATGAAAAAGACAAAGTGGTTTCCTAATGGAACATGCAGTTGATAAGAGAAGAAATTATTGTTTCATGTTTTCAGATATTAAGAAAATAAAGACTACCTCCTAAAATGAAGGAATATATATTGTCCCTGCTGTCCTCCCAAACTTGCATAATAAAATGCTTAATTTCTGTGTTTTCTTGTTTTTATAGCATTAACAATGTCCATAAAGGCTGAGGTAACCAAGTCTAAGTCACCTGTAAAGCTTACTGAGCAGTGAGAAGGATTTACCACACTCCTAGGAGCAGCATGCATTTGCTTAGCCAGGGAAGGACTGGGACTGGATACCAGCACATCCAGAGTTCCCTGCTTAGAGGGAGACTGACCCAGTGTCACAGCAGAGAGCTTTTTGAAATCTCTGTTTGCCTTCCCTGCTACCTCCAGCCTGGTGGAACAGGAGACTCACTCCTGACTCTCTTGACATGAGAAGCTCATGAAGGACTGGTCTGCAATAAACTCCTAACCTGCCTTGCAGTGTGACACCCTGTCCTCACACACTCTGCAGGCTCCAACACCCACCAGTGTGATTGGCATCAGCCTGAGAGCTCAGGTTCCATTGCCAATGCCAGTATCAGAACTTAGAGGTGTTCATTTAATAGCTGCTCCCATGACCTCAAGGCAGACAAAAGCTGACCCATCAATGGCTGCCATTGATTTGATGGGTCACAAGGCAAAAACACCCTGCAGTTTGTCCACAAGAGCCTTCTTGGGCATGGCAGAACAGCAGTGTGTGTAAATCCTTATAAATTATATCAGTATTCTGTCTAACCTTCTTACATAGGCTTGGACAATTTCCTCCCTCCTCCCACTGCTCATTTTCCACTACTCACAAATGTCTGTTTCACACAAACAAGAAAAATGAGCTGGCAAACACCCTGCCCATAACTCAATTTTAAGGCAGAGAAATACAATTTTCCCCAAATCTTTCCTTCCTAATGTTTTGTGAAATGAACTGTTCAAAGCTATCTATTGAAAAGGAGATGAAAATCCTTCCCTTCAAAAAAGAAGCATAATGAATGCACTCTTCACTCTTCAAGAGATGCAGCATAGGCTGCCAGAGAAAGTCCTCTTTTTCTCCATTTATGGGGTTTGATTTAGTGCTCTGTTCATATGGATTTGAAAGTTTTGATGCCATCCTTTTAACCACTGCTTTTGTGTATGAAAAACAAAATTTGAGATAGCCAAATGCAGGGGTAAAACTGCAAAATCACCTTTGTCAGCAGGGATGACTGGAACCTCTTTGCTCAAACTCCCCCTAACATCAGTGGGAATGTCAGATTGCTGTTTGTCCCAGATGTGACTCCTGGCTGGAGGGATGCTGAGCACAGGGAAGCTCAGAGGCTCAGTGTGGAAGCTCTGTTGGTTTTGTGTCTTCCCTGCAGACCCAGGAGTGGCCATTGCCACAGCCAGCCCTGGGCTCTGACCCCCCTCACGGGCACTCTGCAGACTCTCAGTTCCCTAATGTGGGGATCTGAAACCATTTCAAGTTCCAGCTGCATGAGGAACAGCATGAAGAACTCTGTGTGCACTTGGATGCCTCCAGAGCAGCACAGCATTCCCAGGACCAAGCAGCTGAGCTCCAGGGCTCCTGCATGCCTGGAGGGGATGCTGGGGACAGACTCCTGCCCCTTGTCCTGCCCTGCAGTGTGCCAGGAGCCCCCTGGGAATGGCTGGGCTCTCGGGGCAGCCCTGAGGAGTGTGCTTGTGTCATGTAGTGCTTGGGAATACTTTGGGGCAGGAACAGGTCCAAAAACCCCCTGAGGTTTGTTAATGGCTTTGGTATGGTCCCCTTCCCAAACTGATATTTTTCTGTACCACATACATGTAGTGATGCCAACAAAGAACACAAGTTACAGCTGTCCAGGAAAGTTCTTGTGAACTCTTCACTCATCCATCATGATGAAATCTCTGTCTGTGCAAACCCTCCAGTGACACTGTGTATAATCTTTCTTTTCCCCCACACTCCATGAATTTCCTTGCTTTCCCTGCCTGCTGGTTTTGTCCTGTACTCAACTAGAGGGGCTCCTTTAGGATGTTTTTGTTCCTGTTTGGGTAGATTGCTTTGCCTTTCTAATGGCAGTCCTGGCAGCACAAGGCTCAGAAGGGGAACTGAACTCACATCTTCCTAAAAGCAGTCACAAAACCTGAGGTGGATGAGTTTTTTCATTTCCTGGTTTTGAATTTCCTTCAGCAGTGACCCACAGCCGTGGAGAAGTTTTTTCTGCATGCAGTAATCAAGAAAGTCAGGAACTCACCTCAGAACTTGCTCTGCAGGACTGCTTGTAGCCATAGCTCTGACTCAATGATTTATCAATTTATTTGATTGACAGGGTTGATAGAAGGTCTTAAGAGCTCTCCTGAGAATCAGAATCAAAAGAAAATCCATATGTGAGGGTGCCCTATATCTTTCTAAAGCTTCTCTTATTTGGGAACTAAGCTCATCTACTTTTAATTTCATATAATGAGAAAGTATGGACTTACCTTAGTAAGAACATGGCAAATATTAATTAAGTACTAGCAAGTAAAAAGAATGTCAGTAGCTATCAGGGAGGATAAGTCAGAGAGAGTGGGGTTTAGACTATATGAGACTGAAAAAATAATAATAACCAGAAAGCATAGGAATGAAAAGAAGTGCTTGTTAATTAGAGAATATTGACAGCAGTGAGGTAATAAAAAATGTCCACTTCTCACCTGTGACTGTGGGGACAATTCCTTCCCAGAATTAAGTCTCTGGTCTTTCTGTGTGTCGTGCTGTTAGAGTGGGGCACCAACATCATCACTGTTAGATCACTTACTTTATGATATGGAAGCATCAGATGGTGCCTTAATGTTCTCTTCTCCCCTAAACCATGTGAGCTGACCTCATGAAGCTGAAATGCCCATTTCTAAGAAACTCTCTCATGGAAAAAGGTTGAAATTCTATCATTGTTACTCCTACACTGTCAGAATTTCATGGGGGACACCTGACTTGCTCTATCTGTGGCTTCCTTCCCAGCTGAGCTAAATCAGTGAACATCAGCTGGGGATCTGCATCACATTTCTGCTTCCAGAATGAAACCTATTTTATTGGGAGGACAGAGACAAATAACCTATAAATAAAACTGCATAAGGGCTTTACAAATCAGTGCTTTAAAAACTTAACTTTTCATCAATCTAACTGCTGCTCTGCTCTCTGTGATGCCACTTTATCTCAGCAGAGACACAGGCAGCCAGTATTCTTTTAACCTCAGCAGGCTGTCACTGGTCTTTGATATAGCAGCTGTCTCATAGCTACCACTTGATTTCAATTAAACCAGGCTATATTTAGGGTGAAAATAGGGCTATTTTAAACTGCCATACCTGCCAACTTTTATTCACTCTCAGCAGCAGTTATCTTGTTTGATGTACCTGGTTTTAAGCTGTGCTATCCATAAAATTAAAAAGATACCCAAAACTCTGATGTGTTTTACATTCACAACACCAAAAATCTATCATTAAAAGCAGCAGTTCTCCAGAGAAGAACATGCTTTAAGGTGATAAATAACAAAATTCTCTCTATGCACAGCCAGGGTTGCTAGCATAGCCTTGCCATGGTGAGGTGATACAAATGATTCTCTGGTGCCAAGGGGAACTAAACTGAAAAATGTATTTATTTTTCACTGATCACAGGGGTCCGTTGCTAACACAGAAAGACTTGGTGTGTGGAACATCAGTGGAGCACTTTTGTGTGGTGGCCTGAAATAATAAAATGCTTGTTTTAGGGACAGGTTATATGATCTGGGATTGAAGAGTAGTGTCTCCTCACAATTTCACTTCAGACAGTTATTCCTTTCCTTCTCCTCTATCAATATCACACGTGCTTTCTCAGCAGAAAATGGGTGAAACATTAACAGAGACCTCAACCCTTGTTCCCCTTCCTTATGGTGGGGAACACCATATTCCAGTATTCCAAAATACTGGAATGCTCAGGTCAGTGTGAGGTACTGTCATAAAATCTGTTCCATGCACAGACACCCTGGGACACTGCCCTGGTACTGGCAGTGCCTCTCTGACAAAACCTGTGAAGAGCCCATGTGTTTAGATAATGCAATTACCTGCATGAAAAGTTAGGGCACAGTTTTACGTGAACAAGGGAGAAAATCTTCTTTGAGTCATCTAAAATTTAATAGGCTACGAACATGGCTAAAGCAAAAGATAACTCTCATGCAAAAGCCTTCTCATAAACAGGCTGTAATTACACTTGCTGCTGCTGTTTGGTTGATGGCACAGGCTTTATTAGGTGCAAGAGCTGTTTTTCTGCAAGGAAGCTTACTGGAGAGTGGATTAAAACAAGCATGATCACATCCTGACATGCATAAAATGCTGATTGTCTCACTTGCCCTATATGCCAAGTGCTTACTCTTGCAAGGTATTTGGAGCTGTCAACGCCAGCTGAACTCAGTGAGGCAGAGAGGTGCTCAGCACATCTTAAAAAACCCTTGGCATGGAGAGCAGGCCTCAGACACACTCAGTGTTTGCCAATAAAACATACCATGGGAATGATGGCAATTACAGAGCAGCTATTTGTGTGAGCATTACTGGAACTCCATACCCTCCTTCAGAGAAAGGACCAGACCAAAGGGGGATGCAGAACTGCTCCAGCTCTGGCTCACAGGCTGGAAACCTGCCTGGCCCTGACAGACTAAATAAAGTGAACCTGTGGCTCCTTGCATGCAAAACACAACATGAAAACAAGAATTGTTTAAAGGGCCAAATGGAGACACCCTGAGAATGCCAGAAAACTCTGCAATGCACTGTGCTGTAGCCTTCAGCTGTGTCTGTTTGGGTGTATTCATTACCTCCTTCAGCTGGGACATAAAAGGGACAGGGCACACTCACTGAGGCATTGGGATATTATTCAACATTCTGCTTTAACACTGTTATTCCAAGCAAGGCCCTAAACACTGCCTTGTTTGCCTGTACTTTCACCAAGCCCAGCTCTGAAGACAGAGCACTTCATTTTTATTGGGATTTTTTTTAAGTGGCATGATGATATCAGAGCACTTCAAAGCATCACAAAGAATTTATGTCCACAACAAAGATACCAAATGATCATCCAGGCTGCCTTTTTTTTTTTTTTAATTAATAAAAACAAATAAACAACCCATAAGTTGTGCTTCCCTCTCCTGATTCTTGCACATACTGTATCATTTTGCCTGAAACTGACTTACAAGAAAAACAAAACAAAACAAAAAACCGCTACAAGTATTTCCTTACCTTGGAAGGAAAATAACCCTGACTGGAAAATGAACCTAATGGTTCTGCTTTGGCAAAATGATAAGCAACTGGCCAGAAAAGAATCCTACAGTGAGAAGTGTGGGGCAACCCTCATGTATCCCCAAGGCTGCTCAAAAGAGTTTAGTGCTAAGTGTGTGTGTGGAGAGGGAATTCCTGAAAGCAAAGAAGGATCTTCATTACCTGAGAGATACAGGCGTGACAGAAACCTCTGAATGGCAATTCAGAGTGACTCAGATGAGATGGAACTCTTCTTTTTTTAACCACCAGGGAGGTAGATATGAGAGCAGCCCATTCAGGGATGTGTTAAAATTTCCATTTCTTGAAGCCTTAGAATCCCCAGCAGACATACAACTAAAAATACATTGGTTCCAGCAGATGCTGGGAGATCAGTGCCAGAATCTTCCAGTGCAGTGGCCAGAGCTGTGTAGGATGGTGGGCTGCAGAATTTCTCCTGCCCCAACATTCCTTTTCATACAGTGAACACACTGAATTAGTGTGAATTACCAGGACTGTCTTGTCGAGTTCATGACATTTTTCATTCTGAACCCTTTGGCTATTGCTTTTTGGGTAGTCAGAGGTCTTTTAACCATTTTTCCCCTTTCAGTGTGCACACCAAACCTCTCCTTTTCCTGGGAGCAATGCCATGGCAGTGACTGATCCACACAAGACAGGAGTGCAGCAGAGATTCCCTATGAGCCTGCAGAACAGTTCTAGTGAGTGTGAGCTTAGGATGTGCTTGAATGTGTACTCAAACCCCACTGGCTTCCCTAAATTTTGTCCATGTCTCTGCAATCAGAGACAGACACACAGCAGTTATTCTGCAAAACCTCCTGGCATCCCACAGCTCCTTCTTCAGTACTAACCAGAGCAGAAGACCAACAACTTGCAACCTGTTTTTTCTTTTGATTACCATAATTTCTGCCTCTTCTGGCTTCCTTTTGCTGGAGCTTAGCACCACCTCTTATATTTTATCTTTTTTTTTTGGCAATGTTTACAGATTCTTCACCTTTTGTTCTGCTTCAGAACTATTCGTGACGTCTTAGAGTTCGTGCGGTTTTTAACCGCACGCCTAAAATACATCTTTAATTCCTTCCTGGATTTTCAGTATTCTTGAGCTCCAAGGCCTTCATGCTTCTCTAACCACTCCTTATCAATTTTTTCCACCTCTGATTCCCATGTGCCAGTTGCCAATTTTTCCCCGTTGTTCTTTATTGTGAAGCTGACAAGGAGCACAGCAAAATTGACACAGCGAGGCACAGAAATGCTGCAGGAGCAGCTCACAATTGACAAGTGACAGTGGAACAAGTGGCAGTGACCAGGTTTTCTCCCTGAGATATGATTTCCTGTTAAGTGTTCCCTGAGATGAAATAGGAATAAACAGGTATTTTGGTCTTACTCCTTTCTGTGATCTCTGGTATTAAATGTGATAAATTTAGAGCCATTACTCAGAGGAACCTCAGTTTGGCTGGGGTTATTTGATAGACATGGGCTTGTACTTATTTCCTAAAGCTAAAGCAACAGATATATGACTGGAGGGGAAGGGGAGGACTTCAAGGAAGACCAGTGGGTCTGAGAAAATCTGACTGAATGTGATGGTGGTGAGGAACCAGGCAGAGAGGGCAGCAGGTCAGTTCTGCTGGCCCATTGAAGGCTCATTATGTGTCAGGAAAGGTTTGAGGCTGTGGCCCCTCAGTCCCCAGTGCCAGCCCCACGGAGGGGCTGGGGGCAGCTCCCTCTGTGCACAGGGATCTGAGCATGGACACAGCTCAGGGCTCAGGCCCTTTGTGCTCCACCTGCCGGGGGACACCAGGACAAATGCAGAGAGGACCTATTTCAGTCACTGCATATAAATAGTAGCCACCCACTGTAAGCACTGGCTTTGTTCTTCTCTACTCCAGTCCAACACATAAGGCTTCCACAGCAGCCTGACCTTAAATCTCGATTCACTCCCAAATCCCAAGGGAGAGGGAGCTCTGTGAGAACTCCTGGAGATGGGTCATTAAATTAACATTTTTGTCTCATTAGCTTTTGAAAGCAGCAGTTACAGCCGAGGGACTTGGCCTGGTGATATACCTACACATGCACAGCATGCTTCTACTAAACCCATTAGACCACGTCTGCCTAGAGTACATTCTTCTGGCCAGAACCCATAATATTAATCTCTGCTGTGTCCTACATCCAAAACCTAATTTTACTCTAACTGTGCTGGGAGGTGCTGCATGAATAAAAGGATATGTCATCCTCCCTCCTTTTGCAGATGGAGCCACTCTGGGTCCCACTCCTGTGCTGCAGGAATCACAATCACTTTGGGGGTGACATGGGGACCCAGAGGACACCAGAAGCCCAAGAGCCCTGGTGGGAGCAAGGATGGATGAGGCTCTGAGTAAGGCTTCGAAGCAGATGATTTTTAAGGTCCCTTCCAACTCACACTGTGGTTCTGAGAAACTGTGTAGAAAGAGTGTGCAGAATACACTGTTCTGGATGAATCTGGTGGAAAAAAGACAAAGCTACCTTGCTCTGCTAATGCTGATGTTTCTGCACAGTTACAAAATTTGATTAACACATCTAATAGGACAGACAGTACCTAGCAGCTGTCAGTAATTATTTAGCCTCTGGCTGGCTTGCTTACCCTGAAAAGATAAAAGAAGCTGCAAATGTACTTCACAGCAGAGACAAGGAACTAAACAGGATTATTAGCCTTTATGAGAATGAACACCAATAAAATGGCACAGCAGAGCTTAATGCTATTTCTTGAACAAGAAGTCACTATTCTTTATAAAGCTAATATTTCACAAATGCCAAGATCATGTGCCTTGGGAAGAACAGTGGGAAATGCTCAGGATCACAGAACCATTCCCTGGCCACAGGTACTGTGGGGATGCAGTGTGTGAGAACGGGGCAGGAGAGCTCACACTTTGCCCTAGGATGGAGAAATGCCATTCACAGGAGGTGTCTGTGCCCAACAGATGGCACAGAGAACAGGAATTATTCTCAGGAACCAATATCCACTGGGTTGTCTAGTGCATATCAGTCATTAATCTGATGGTGACATTTGGGGCTGCCTCATTTTCCTGCTGCTCTGATTGTTGGGGTTGCCCTTAGCACAAGTTTACTTCTAAAGCTTGCTGCATGCTGAATCCCAAACTGTCACGAGTCTTTATGCCAAAATTTTGGGCCAGGCAGTGAGGAATATTTTATTTCCCCTACAGGCAGGAGAGGTCAGAGCAGAGAAATGGAAATGGATGGAAACCAATCAGCAGGGAATCCAAGAGATTTAATGGATATCTGGCTCTGCCAGGCAATACCATACTAAAGGTTAAACCTGGTTTTAAGTGAGACACTACACATTTAAAGCACCTCCCTCTACTTAAAGCTTATTACAGCAATCTCCAAAGTCAGTGGATTGCCTTTTGATTACATCTGGGAGACTGCAAACATCCCAGAGATGGGGGTCTTTCCTCTTCTAAGTATTTGCACAGCGTGCAGGACCACAAGTATCTTTGTCAGGCACTCAGGACCATAATGAAATACAAACACCAGTTACCAGGAGAGAGCTGCTCAGTGCCACTGTTACCTTAGGCAAGGATAATGTTTTGCATAAACTTAAAAGTGACATTGAAAACAGCTGAATTGACCCAGTATTAGAGGTGTGTATTCCATACTGTGCTGTGCTTTGAGGAATTTGTGAGCTAAACACATTTCTTTGTCACCTACTCATGAAATTTTGACATCAGAGTACAAGAGAATTAAATATTAACTGATTCCTCAGAGGTTTAGAGATGATTTCTTTCTAAATAGGCTAAAAAGCCCACAGTTAAAAATTATAGCTGAATTTTTGAAACTCAGCAAGTAACTTCAAGTGACAGTAAATAACTGGAAGATCAGAGCTGATAATAGAATTATCTTCCCTGGCTTCTGGTCATCCTGTCTTTTATTGTTTCCCTCTTACTCACACAGTGAATAGTGAGGGACTGGGGGCAGCCAGGTGGGTATAACATGTAGCACCTTAGCAAGTGTAATTTAGTATTAATTAGCATCCGCTTTAGATAAAGTTAATGGCCAACATAGTTATCCATTAACTAAATGAATTTAGAGTCTAATTACTAAAGGAAGAATTTAAAGAGTGTCTGAGAGTTTTTCTTGTTTATTTTTTCCCTCTAATTCAGATTAAAACCTAAATCAATAACTGGGTATAGCACAAGATTGTGTTTTAGTTTTGCTTTTTGGCTTTTTCTTTCTCAATCTTAAACATGGAGCAAAGTTAAATGCACTGATTTCCTTTAAGCTTAAATCTGACAAGGAAGTATGTGCTAGTGTGTTTAGCAAAACGATGCCATATTTGTGGAATACTAATTAAGAAGCCCCAACCCAAAACAATTGTCTCCCCTCTGTTTAAATAGAAGGCTGGTGCATATCGAACTCTGTCATCAGCTATTATTCAAATTGAAATAGGTCAGGTCCCTGAACACCTGGAAATTAGCCTGGAAATTCCCTCAATTAATGAAACCCTGCCTGCCTGAATTTATCCTGCCTTACCCATAACACTTGGACAATCATAGCTGTAGCATGTAAAATTAATCCCATTCTGCTACTTTCTGTGGAAGGGCATTTTGATTGCGCTCTGACCCCTGAGAAAAAGGTTAATTCCTGTTCATTCTCCTGCACAGTTTGCTCAGCAGACATCCAGCTCCTGCAGTCCAGCTCACTGGAGCTGGCAGGGGACAGAATCCACAGTTGTCCCCAATGCATGTCTTCAAAGCAAGGTGTTTACCCTGCTTTGATGAGGCAAAGCAGCACTTTATTTTCTTATACTCTATCTATTGACACAGAAATTTTCATATTTAATTTACCTTAAAAAAATTATTCTTTTTCAAAATTTCCTTCAGTCACTTCAAACTACCAGTTGTTCTCTTTCCTTCTTCCCTTTCTGCACACAGGGCTTGTCCTGGAGCACCTCACTGTGCTGCAGGGTGCCATTGCCCCTGGCATTTACAGGCAGTTCCATCCAAGCATTACCTTTCCTGGAGTTTGCTCCAGGCTTTCCACAAGGTTGAACTTTGCTGTGCTGGGTGTGAGGAGTGGGGCCACTCACTCTCAATGGTGCTGTTTGTGACCAGCTCGGACCCTGACACAGATATGTGCTCTAGAAACTGAGAATGAATTAAGTGATTGCTCTTCATTAAATAAAATGCTGCCAGCTTCAACAATAATGTAATTGTCACAGTGATTAAAACCAAACAAAACAGGCACAATGCAAGTAGCTGAAGTTCAGGGGTGGATTAAGTTAAGCTTGTGCATAACACCAAAGTCCCTGGTCCTGGTTTTGATTGTGTGGTCTTCAACCACATGGAAGAAGATGCTCATTTGCACTTACTGCCAATGTTCTCATCCCATAGCTAGGGTAAAACAAAGTCATATGTGAAAAAATGTACAGGGACAGGGAAGGATTTTGCTCAAATACTGAGCTAGGATCAGGAAATCCACCTTACCCTCAGCCTGTGCAGGGTGTGCTCTCCCACCAGGGCAGTGGAGTGCTCAGCTCTGCCTGCACTGAGGCCTTGGCCCCAGGCTGGCTCTGCCATGGCCTTCAAAGGGACTTTGGCCAACGTTTTCTGTCTGTGCTCCCTCATCAGTGAAGTCTCCCACCATGGCCCTTCCTCTGATCTCACCCCTTCTGTTCCCAGAGTTTCCCACTGCAGATACTGCCTCTGTCCTTGTGCTGGCAGACTCCTGCTTCCAACACAGTCCTGAAATGGAATCTTTACCCTCAGGCCCTAATTCAATCATGTTCTGCCAAAATCTGCTGTTGAAGATAACTGCTGCAGAAAATTATCAAAGTGCTCAGTCTTCAAGGAAGACTCAGTTCTCCTCACAAGAAAGAAACTTGTCCTTTCCTTTCTTTTCTAAATTTTTGAAATCCTTTATTTTATCTAAGTGAACTTAGATTCAAAATGAGTTTATATATAGATGTGGTTATGAATATATACATATATATATAAAGATAATGGCCCTAAGGGACCCATCAGACATGAGCTGAGAACAAACCTTGAATGATTTAAGATGTTTCTGCTGGTCAGGACCCAGCTGAAACAAAGTGTACTCACCTAGTATGAAACAAGTTAGTTTTAAGTCACCTTCACTGACCAGAGGTGCCCTTAAATCTCTCTAATGGAGTAGTCAAAGTAGCCATGAAGTTAAAAGAGCATGTCTAATTTACAGGCATAATTACACCAACCATATATGCAAATTACAGCCTGAAGCTCTGCCCTCAAAGAGGCAGAAGCAAGGAGAGGATGATGCAGGACTGCAGAGTAAGAGGCAGTTTCAAACTCAGCCCAGCACAGAGCTCAGCCCTCTGGCCAGAGCCCCTCATTTTGAGCACAAAGCCTGGTTGTGGCACATGAAAACCTGGGCTCTGATCCTGCTCCAGGGCTCCTTGGGCTCACACCCTTATTTTGAACACAAAGCAAGGTTGTGGCACATGAGAACCTGGGCTCTGATCTTGCTCCAGGGCTCCCTGGGCTCACACCTGAGGTCCCTGCACTCCTGGGGATGGGCTGGGTTGCTCCATGTGCCCAGAGTGCTCACACTGCCCCTCACTGCACAAGTGCTGCTCTCTGCCCCATAACCCACTGCTGCAAGAGAGCTGATCCCAGGCTGTGCTATTTCTAGACAGGCTGTGCCAGAATAGCAAAAATCCAAGAGTTTAAGAAATGTGGAGCATTTTGCTTAGGAACTGTCACTCACTTGAGGCTCACCCTGCCCTGTTCAGCTGCTGTTCCCATCTGTACCCTCTGTGTGGTTTTCTATTCCTATTCTGGAACTGAATTGGTAAGCAGAAAATTTTAGTTACTGAATAAACTACTGCCAAAACTCTCTGAAGAATGCACTGAAAAGGAATGAGGTTGCTGTGTGATAGGCAAAGGACATCTTCCAGTCCAGAGACACTCAGGCAGAGACAGAGCCTGAGCATCATGGGCTGTTGTGCCACGTGCTTGTCCCACAGGAGGTGGTGCTGCTCCTGTCCAGAAATTTAATTTCCATTTTTAAGAACAACCTCTGAGTGACTGATGGGATCAGCTCTGGTACACAGCACCTACTCCTACTGTACCTGGCACTGAGACAGCAGCAGCAGGGGCCAGTTGAGGGGGCTGACACTGTCAACATGACACGAGTTCTAAAGAACACGTTCTGTGGAGAAACTGTCCTGCAAGGGCAGGATTTCTTATGGCTGAGACTTGCTTCAGACTGTGTTTTCACTTACTTCAACGTGATGCCTGAAATTGGCTTATTAGGAGCATTCAGCTTATCAGTTAAATGGATTTTTGAGTAGCTCTTCATCATCTCCCTTCAATATTGTCAGATTTTGAGGGAAGATGTTTATAAGCCATTATACAGAGATGTCTTTTATGGGCAATAAAGAGCTCTTTTTCCAAGATCTCTACCCTCACACGCCAACATATAATCAGCTTTTACAGCTATATTAAAGTCCTTAGAATAGGTGGCTGGTTCCTACAGTGGGAACCCCTGGTATATCCCTTAATTACACCATTGCTCAATACAAGAGTATAGGAATACATTTAATATCATACGTACAACATTTTATCATGAAAACTGCAATTACTTTCAACAGAACAAGAGTTTCCAGCCAGAAAAGCTGACCTGACTGTTCTTCTCCCAGCAGATGCTGAAACCAGCACATGCTGAAAACAGCACTTACACGCTGCAATGTAGAAGAGAATCTCTCCTCTGACAGGACAAATTATAAAAACTAATGCTTATACTGTAAATAGCTTTAAATGCCATAGGACTTGTGTGTAAATTAGGGTACCATTAGGCTGTGCTCATTTACACCAGGCCTCTAAGTAGCCTACAACCCTGTATAACTCCAGGATTAATTGCTGGTGCTTTGTTAGTGAATGGTCTTTTGTTAGTCCTCTCAGCAGGCGTTCTGCCTCTCTGGGTGGATCGCCTCACATGAACCTGATACACCAAGAGTTGTGGCATATCCTGTGCTCTCCCTGCACGGGGAAACAGAAGTTTTAATTGTCTCTTCTTATTATATCTCAAAATACACTTCCTTTGTGCTTGTGGAGAGCAGGGGAAGAATGACAGCGGTTTAGTAACAGCGAGCCTTTTCCTAATCTTTGCAATCAGATCTTTGGGACTGTGCTACCATCACACAGAGCAATCCCTTCACACAAGTGAGAAATCAGCACAGCTTCAGCTCCTGAGAAAGTTCAGTACAGGACCCAGCTAAGCCTGGGCATGCCACATCCATCTTTCTGCCTGGTGCTTCGCTTTGACAACTGCTGTGTTTGTGTCCTTTCAGATAATATTTGTCTAACACTGACATAATCAATCTAATTTGAGAGTCAAATTTCACATGTCTCAATCTCTACCTAGGCTCCATATGTTGTATGCACTCTGGTCTGTATTAACAGAGCTGAGTGCTGTGAGGCATATTAATGAATCTCATCTGTAATTTGCTACTTGTTTTAAAAGAACTTTGTTGTAGAAGTTCTGCAGCCAATTCACTCTATGTGTGAAGTCAGCAGAACAACTCATTTCCTACTCTAATAAGACTCCAGTCTCTGGTTGGGATGGTTGGTTGCCAGAAGAAATGGCTTTCTTAAGAATGGAAGCACACAATTGCCTTTCTTAGCTGCTCTATTATTCATTGTCAATCTAATGACCTTGCCATTTGTTTTTTCAGCATTGATTCAGAGTTTTCTTTTGTGTTGAAAAGGTCACATTACCTTCTCCTCTTCCCCTCCCCTCAGATAATTTTCTTCACATTTTGTAACTACTCATTTGCAGAGCAACTTCACTCACATTTCCACCTTTTCCCCATTTCTCCCCCAAATCTGTGTACTGGTCAGCTCCTCAACCAGCATATGCAGATACAATTCCAATGTCTCTGGCAAACCCAACTCCAAATTGTCTCAAAGTTTGCCATATGTTCCCCAAAATGATCAGGTAACTTCTGGAAGTCCTGTCCATTCACGGCCCTGGATCTTGGAACACAAATAAATGATCCAAAGCTGCTGTGTGTACATTAATGGCAGTCTGGAAGGTCTGCATGGTAACCAACATGGTTTGATCAGGAAGATGTGCATCTTCCAACAGCCCAAATCATGTATTTTGAACTTGTAGAAGCCCTTATTTACTCCAGGTATTCTCCTTTTCTCCATAGCTTAGTCTAATAAAAAGGTTCAGGCCTTCCTGCCAACCTTTCTCATAATTAGTAACTGTGAGCAAGCTAGCTGCTGTTATCCTTGGCCATTCTGGTGACACTTGGGACATACAGCCATAAATTAGGTCACTTGTCCTCAGCAGACTCTCCATTTCCTTTCTGTATTTTTACTGCACTTTTACAAAACCACTCAGTACAGAGAAAAGAAAAATAATCTCATACAGAGAACTTTCAAAATTCAGGTTAAAAAAGGCAGGGAGAGAGTAAAGGAGTGTTTGAGAATTTTATGCATCTCTGATTTCTGGGCACTGCTCAGTGAGAGGATTCCCTGATCTCTGTTTATTTTTCCAGGATATCAATTTAATTTCTCTGTTTGAATCCACTGCATTTTCACCTATTGTTCTTGCTCCTCCTTTGGGGTTAACTGAAGTGGTGTTTTTTTCCAGTTTAGGAACATTTAACATTTTTCAAGTATCTCACTCTAAACCAAAGCAGAAATTAAAGCAGTCAGTTTGCTACAGAAGACAATTTGTTTTCTTTTATAGCTTTCTTGGCTGCTCAAGGGTAATACAATCAGGATAGAAGAGCTTGTAGTCTTGATAACCACTGATAATTTTGTCTGTTAATTTTCTGACAGTCTTCTGTTACTGCATTTATCTGAAAAAAAAAAAAACAAACCATGAAGTTTTCCATGCAGTCCTGGCACAAACAGCACAATTCTCTTGGACACTAGTGCACACTGCACCTATTAATGTCATGATATGGCCTGAGACTGCATTTTCCCTTTCAATACCCTTAACCAGCTCTGAGAACATGGCAAGGCACTGGATCCTGTTATTAACTCACTGGTACTGAGCCTTCATTTCTGTCATGCTTCAGCCACATTGGGACAATAAAGGATTGGTTTGTCTACCTAACTCAAAGCATTAGCTCTTTTTATAGCCTTTAATTTTAATTTAAGTAGGATGCCTCGTGCTAAATACATCTTCCTTGGACTTGCTGTTGGTGTGGAGGAAATGAAGCCAAGTTGGTTGAAACAGAGCAACTAAATATTACAAATATGCACTCATCTCTATCCACTCACAGAACAGGCAGCAGCACTTGCTACTGAGACACATACAGGAAAAGGATATTTCATGAATGAAGTTTTTCCTGAGTCACGTGAACTTGTTCTGCCTGCCCTAAGTGTCCTGAACTCACTTACAGACTTCCCATCAGTGTCTGTAACACATTTAAGGGAATTACATCTCAAAAATATAAAGTTTGCCTCAGTAAAAGCGACAGAAACCTTTACTTAGCCCCTATCTAAAAGACTAGAGAATATTCCTGAGACCAAGAAATTATACATAGAAGGACAGGGTCTAAGTTCTTTAAGACAATGCAGATTGCAGAACTTTATTTTTACTGACACATTCTGTTCTGACACCAGTCTTGATCCGGATACTTACAATGCATCACTACAAAAATCATCCAGAAGTATAGAGAAATGAAATAAATTTTTTTTAAAAAATTCCTCTTCATAAGGAGTTTGACTCCAGTGCTTCAGTGTATCTCACAAGTACTGAGTACACAAGAGACTTTGGCTTGCTATCATTAAGAATGAATTAGAATAAACTGTGAATCCCAAAGCTCTAGTTAATAGAAGCATAAAGAGAAAATTGGCAGGTAGCAGTGAGGCAGTGGGCTGAATGGCTGCCATCGACAAGGCCTATAAATAGATTTTTTCAAAGACATACACATTTTATTACATACAAACATAATGCATTTTTTCACTTCGGGCTAGTAAGACATCCTCATTGTTATGAAACATGGAGAGCAGCCACTTCACAAGTTTGTCCCAAGAGCAGATTCAACCACTGCCTCTTTATTCAACTTCCCATGTGCTTCTCACGCCTGTTGGCTTTGCTGCAGAACAACACAGAGCTGATGTGTGACTCCAACTTCCCCTTGGACACATGCACTCCCAAACTGCATTTATAAGCACTTTTTAAAGTAAATCTGACAGTTCCCATATTAAGTGGAACCTGTGTGTGAGCAGGGGCAGGTCATGCAGTGCAGCTCCCGTGCAATGCTCACTCTCCCCCTTGGCTTTGGAAAATGCAGCACCAGCACTGAAAGGGCCATTGGGGAGGGCTCTGAACACTCTCCAGAAGAGCAGGACAACTGCAGAACACTTGACTGGGCTTTTCAAAACCACTTGCATTTGTCAGACTTTCCAGTGTGGTCAGCAGCAGCTCTACCACTGCCCCCAGTAACAGCACAATTAGAGCAGAGCTAAAGTGCTTCCCAATGCCTGAGATGGCCACACACAAATGGAAATGCAATGCAAAATGAAAACTGCTCCTGCAGACACCCACAATGACAGCTGCAGATGACATGAGCTCAGATTTGGACACCTTGCTCATTGAAGCTCCCTGGAGATGGATTCAAAATGGTGTTTTGAAATGCTCTCTGTGAAAGTCCAAAACAACCAACCTGCAGCTGGAGTGGATCTATAGCATTACCTCCCCAAACCAGCCCCAGATCCAACCACACTTCATGTCATGCCTTTCACTGGATTTATTCCTGCCAGCCTAAGTGGGGTAGCACAAAAGTCAAATGCTGGTAAAAAAGGATACAGTGCCTGGTCAATCCTGCTCACTGTGTAGGATGTCTGATTTCCACCTCCACAGGGCACCGAAGAACCCACTCTGATGATAATTCACTGGAAGACGTTTTCTCAAAAAATACTTCAGGATGGAAGCTGCCTTGGGAGAGAAACTTGGAGGGACAGGAGACAAATACAGAAGGCAGATGAAAAATGCAATAGCAGGTGAGAAAGAAGAAACAAAGACATACTATTAAAAAAGAAATTAAAGAGGGAAAACAGGATTGGCATACAGCAAGACTACAAAGCAGATTGAAACAGGTCTCTTCAATAACCTTTTTGTTGGTTTCAGTTTGGAAACAAGTACTTTGATTCAGTGAACTTTGGAGGAGGTTCTGTTTGTTCATTTCTAGCTTTCAGAAATCAACAGCTTTCAACCTTACAGTCTGAGCTAAATTCAAAGGCTTCAGAACACAGGCAATAAAAAATGACATAGAGCAAAGAAAGGAATATTGTGTTGTAAGGCTAAATACACTGTGCAGACAGATATAATTACTCAGGTTTCCATATACCACCAATCTCAGAG
Source organism: Trochalopteron elliotii (assembly GCA_024734555.1). Classification (NCBI taxonomy): domain Eukaryota; kingdom Metazoa; phylum Chordata; class Aves; order Passeriformes; family Leiothrichidae; genus Trochalopteron; species Trochalopteron elliotii. The sequence continues at coordinate 332,372 of JANPWX010000211.1, forward strand.
CAGCAATATTAAAAGAAAGACAAATGAGTGAATGGCCCTTAAAAATCCCTGTAGTTCCACTTCTGTGCCAAACAAAGCCAGAAACCAAAGGGTCAGATGCTTTGTTTGGGGGTGATGTTGTCAGCAGGGTTTGAGGCTGGCCACACCTGCCTCCTCCTTTGCTGAATGAGTTAAATCCACACTGTAAATCAGCTCCCAGCAAAACCACAACTCAGGCAAGAGCCCTGTAGGCTTCCATTACAAAATGGACTATTAGGATTAATGTTTTCGGAGATCATTTTGTTTAAATGCAATTTTGCTTCAGCATGAGCTCATGTTGTTCCAGTGGTGGGAATGATTACTGTCCTGAATGCCCTTGGAATCAAGATATCCATATATTAAACCCAGTTTTGGATCAGACTCTAGGGAACTTTTGCCTTCTTAGCAAGTCACAACATGGCTGGGTACAGAGACTCTGCTTCATCTGGATGCTTAATAGAGAATCTACTCAAATGCAGGTACACAAGAAAAAAAAGCTATGAGCAGCTCTACCCTGAGTCTCCAGGGAAATCACTTTTCATTTTGGGTATGTTGATGGATCATAGGGCAACAGCCATGGCACACACAATGAACTATTAGTGAGTTTGTCCCATAAGTTATCTGCACTTGAGATAGAGAGAAAAAAAGTTTCATTTGCCTTAAAGGCAGAAATGTTCCACCAGAGGGGAATGATTGACTGACCTTGGAGCACTAAGGCTGATCATTTGGCACTAGTGTAAATGAAAAATTCAGCATTACCAACGATTTTTGACTGCCCTAGAAAAACCAAATATTAATATGGGTTTAATGCAGCACAATTGAAAATCCAGAATGCAATAAAATTTTGATATCATGCTAGCACAGGGATTTCTTTGTGTTATTCATTCAAAGAGCAGGATATTCTCCCTCTCTGTTTCAAGTCGTTCTTTCTGGAACTGAAACAATATGGAATTACTCTGAGTACCTGTCACCATCCTTCCAATATATGGGCTCACAGGTGTTTTCAGTCTTACAGAAATGATAAAACTTCTGTCTGCATCTTCCCACGAGTTCTGAACTCAGAGTCCTTGCGTTATTTTCCTAAGAAATATTTGGATACATGCTTTATAACAGTTTGTGAGGTACTTTGGCACTAGGAAACTACTCCAGAGGAAAAGCTGAGACAGAGAAGGGGATTCTCTCCTGAGACAGGTTATGGTGAGGCTTAGAGCTGATAAACAGCCCAAGTCTGTGGGATAGAGACACTCAAAAGTCAGAGGCCAAATACAAGATTTCATCTTTTTCCTAACCTGGAATTGGGATGCCACTTGTAAAAAAAAAAATAATACTCTACCTTGGAACAGTGTAAAATATAAACTAGCCACGGGGGATTCACATTTTCTAATTAAATGCCGATTAAAATCAATTAAGAAGCTATAGCAGTCCTGCACTAATGAGGGGAATCGTATTATTACCTCTGCATTAAGTACTGTATCATCCACTAATTCCATTTAATCACAGTGAAATTTTTTTGTAATACAAGGACCTCAAGTAATATTACAGCAGATTTGAACAAAAAATGATGCAGTTGTAGTGTTCCCCAGCCAAAGTAACACATTTTCCTGTTCACTACACGCTATGGTGACTCTAAATGCAATCTTGTGACAATTATAAGAGGCATCATCTCCATTTTTTAATTTCTTCATGTTTGAATAGGGTTTTTTAACTCAAAGGATCTCTAGTAGTAAATTTTACTTGTCTTGCTAAAATGCAGGTAGAATTATAAAGTGTTGTCATACAACATTTATAAAATCTTGCTACTGTGTCTGAAGGCTCCAGTAATGAACAAGAAAGAGCACAAAGGTGAAGGCAATATGTAATCTAGACAAAGAACAGAAATAGGCATATTCATCAAAGTGTTGGGGGAGGAAACAAAAAGACCCAAACATCTTCAGGGTCATATGATGTCGTGACTTTCCAACAGAAAAATTGTGAATGGACAAGGAAAGAAAACTGGATCTTTCCATTTGGTTTATAGAAAACAGCAAATAATTTTGTGGTCTAGGCAGCACAGACCCAACTTCAAACGAGTAGGAAAGACATTCCAGCACTAGTTCTCCAGGACACATTAAGCCTTGACTAGGTTCAAATAGCTAACTAACCTCCTCAGGAGCAAGTAAAAGGCTGCTGAAGTTCAACAGTATCTCTCTTATTGGTATTAACTTTGATAACACATCTGTAGTTTCTTTTCTTTGTAACTTAGTGTCATTATCCCAGAGTATGTTCCCTTGGCAAGCAATAAAGCTGATTATGTAGTAACCTACAGATAGCACAGCATGACTCTGCTCCTTCAGGGAAATGCAAATTTGTGACTCAAGGGGGCCCTGCCCAATTCCTGGAGTGTGCCATCCCACTGGATAGGAGCGTGGGAAGGTTTTGAATGCCTGGAGAAGCCTAGGCTGAAGCTGCAAAATTTGTAGAAGTTTAACAGACCTTGCCCATTTGTAGGGAATCAGAATAGCCTGGGCTGGAAAGGGAAGAGGGGCTTTGCCAATGGGAAGAGTGAAGTGAGGACCTGAAAGTCAGAGCTCAGGCTTCCAGTGGCCTTTGGTGGATGGATTCTGGTCTCTGCTGAGTAACTGCAGAACTGAATTGCAGCTTCCCACTCTCACTAGCCACTAAACAGAAATGTGTCTTAAAATGCTTTTTAGTGATTGTAATGTTAGGCTGAATGGTGCTGACAATTTATTCATGGGTTACTGATAATGAGGATTTTTAATGTGATTTCTGTACTTCCCCAAGCTTTTTTATGCAGCCCCTCTGTGAGACTTTTTTACTCTGTCATTACACAGAGAACTGGAACAGAAGAAACTCTATAACTGTGTTTGCAAACTTTATTGCAACTAGAGGGGGAAAGGGAGGAGATGTCTTGGAGCCTGGCACCATTCACGACTGACCCTTGACAGAGAGCAGGTAGGATCACTGCACTGCCACAGCATGTTCAGGGACTTTGGGACCTGCCATGCTCCATCCAGGCCAGCTGGTCCTGCAGCCCATCTCTCCAGGGTGCCCAGCATGAGCCATTCATGTGGAGACACACAAAAACTGACCAGGGAGGTTGGAGAAACTGAGTGCTTATATTGAACATAGTTTTAGAACACAAAGTTATCAGTGCAAAGTTCCTGGTGGGTGAAGAAATACTACACTTTATCCCAAGTTTAAATGGAGCATAGTGACACAGACAGCAAGAGATCCAATGATTTGTGGTGACTCAGGGAGCTGAACATGGGTTAAACCCACTGTATTGGAAATGGTTATTGTACAATTGAATGCATTGCTTTCAGAACACTCAGCCCCTACTGAACATTGCTGAAGTCTCTGCTAATGGGGACCCTCTGGCAGCCAGACTTTGCTGTGGATCCCAAGAAGAGCTCCAGCAGCCCATGAGGGCTGCAGTCCTGCATACTCTGGAAACCAAAGCATGATCACTACAGTAATTCATGGAGTTTAGAGAATGAGAAAAATAAAAGAGGGAACCACTAATAAGCAAAGTAATGAGCTGCAAAATGTCTTTAAAATGAAATAGTGTTTATCTAAATCTCATCCTTGGGAAACTTTTAGCCTCTTCACAAGTCTTGACCAGAATCACCAAGCTGGCACCCTGGGCAATTCAAGCACTTTCTGTCCAATAAGATAAAACTTGAATTCTCCTTATTTTGGGCTGAGCCTTTATACTTGATGAAGATAAAAATCCAGAGGGCTTGGTAGTACAGCGTGCAACTGACAGAAATACCACTTTGAATTGTGTACATTGTCAAAAAAATTTCCCTGTTGGCTCTTTATTAAAAAGCTTGCTAAGCCTTGCTAGGACTGACAGAGAGAAGGAAATGTCTTGCAGCAGTCAAGGCTCACAGGGCAATTGTTGCAGTTTAGAGCTCATCATTTTTCCCTCCTTTCATTATTCCTCAGCCCGCTGTGGCTGACATTAGGCATAACCAGCTCACAATCACTTCCTTATTGCATTTGATTTCCCATGTTTCACCCCGTGGATTTTATCTTGCTAATGAAACCCAGGGTATTCGTCCTCAGGTATTCACATGGTCCCCATTGCCAGAGAGCCTGAAGACCTGAACATCTTAATGGAGCCTTACAAATTCCACTGGCTGCTTCTGAACCACCCGAGATGAAAACAGACTTTAAGTCATTCAGGCTGGGTCACTGGTGTTGTGTATCAATTATGCAGATTCCCTCAAACGGATTCTGAAAGCATCTGTCACACATGAAAGAAAAGCTCTGTGAGCCTTTCCAAACAGCAATGTCTTTTGTTCTCTGATGGCTTGGTACATAAAGGTGTGAAACGAGACGGTTCAAACAGGCTTTCCTGTGACATGGAGCAAGGAGAGCCTGTGGCAGGGATGTGGGGAAGATAGCTTTTCATGGATCCTAAGGACTGCATGGGTGAGGTGGGGGCTGCCTACCCCCAGCCCAGGACTCACCCTGGGGCAGTTCTCACTGAGGGAAGAGCATAAAGGGAATTCTGTTCCCTCTCTGAGCACACAGGAACTTTCCAAGAGGAAATGTGCACAAGCACAAGGCTAGGAAGGTTTCAAAGACTGTATAATGAGAGTGATATGCTGATAATCAGCTTAATTCCCATTTCAAACACCAAAGTCCTTTTGTGAACCTGGCCCTATAGACTTAATCCTGCATATAGCTTAATTAGCCTAATTGTTGGCCATGTCTGGTGAAGGGAGGGTGGGCAGGACAGTGTGCTCTGGGGAAACTGTCCACACCCAGCAGGTCAAAGAAAAGCTTATGGTGGATGGGGCTTGGAGGGCTCTAAATGGAAACGGCTTTGTTTCAGGAACAAGAAGCCTGGGAAGAGGCTGCAGAAGTTTGTGTTCAGATAGGCAGAAGTAACTGGGACTGAATGAAGAGGAACCTCTTAAAGCTTTTCAGGCCCAGAATGGTCCCATGCCCAGGGCACCGAGGATCGGTTTTTCTTTCTTGTCTCCAGACAAATGTCTAATTTCACTGTTCATGACCAGGGAAATGAATGTGTGAGGACCCTGTGACTTATTTCTGTTCACTCTGAAATGGCACAGCTCAAACTTGGCTGTATTTCCTCCACATCCCACTTTCCTTCATGCTTTCCCTGGGACAGAGTCCGTGTGCTTGCAGCTTGGGGCACCTTACAGGACCAACATCCCACTGCTCTGCAAACTGCTTCCCCACAGGCAGGGAGAATGTGAGCCTGTGCCTGAGGTCCCCCTGTGCAGGGAACTCTCCCAGGCATGGAAAGGGCTCTGGGACCAGAGCTGCTCCTTGCAGGGACATGGAGTGCCACGTGCCCTGCTGGCATCACTGCTGACCTTTACTCACCCTAGAGTTCAAGTGTCTGAAGTTACATTTCCCCCTATAAATCACTAATAATTTGGCAAAAGAAACACTTGAGCATCATCCTTTCTTTAATAAGAACAGTAAAATCAAAGTTGGTCTTGGCTGGGCAACTTCTGGGAAAGTATTTTTTGTTACATACAGGGAACATGCAATTTTACTTTATGTAGCAAAAGGCAGGTATGTAATTGAATGAATATCTACCTAAGTATCCATATAAACCTTTATAGGTGATTGAGACTACCAGAACTGAAGTGGATTTTGGATTTCTTTTTCTTTACCCTGGTATACATAGTTAAATGAGGAGAAAGTTGGGTCAAGCTGTCTCAGTCTGTAGAAGCCTCATTAAAAAGTAAAATAAGCTATCCTTCTGCAGTGAAGAAACCATTAAATATAAGTTTCATAAATATTTACTCATGTGAAAGAAAACGTTACTCCAAAGAGTTTGAGAAACAGTCTTGTTTTACTTGTCCTGCTATAAAAAGATTCCAAGCCTGCCCAACCTGATCAAGCTGCCTCTCTAATATTGTAAACATGCGTATGGAATTGGTTTTTACATTTTCCCACGATGTCCCAGAGGACAGCATCACATTACATTACACACCACAGCCACAAGCATTTAAACAGGCAGAAAGTTCACCCTGGCTATCAGCTAGTTCCTCAGTCAGTCAGGCAAGGCAGTTAAACTGGAGTTAAGAACCTTTAAAGAATGTGGAGTCATCCACAATCCCAGATCTCTGCTGTACAACAGAAACTATGAGACTCAGGGGCACGTTTAAACAACCAGGAGAGGAGAAGCAATATCCCTAAACTCCTCTCCCTGTCCCCAGGCAGTGCTGTCAGTGTGGTTTGTGCAGCACATGATCGATGCCTCCCTGGCAGTGGAGACTTGGCTGGGGTTTGCCCTTCCTCCTGCCTAGCACAGCTCACACTGGAGGCACATCTTCTCAAACTCAACAAGGCTGCTCAGCTGCCAACCAGGTGCTCTGTACTCTTCACACCCGGATTAAAAAGTAAATCCTGCTTTAGAGCTGTACTCCTAAATGTAATGTGAACACACACCTGTCACCCTCAGTTTTCTTGATTTCCAGTGTTTAAAATCTTGCAGTGCAGATTCTCACGCAGCTTCAAGAAAACAATGTATATTTTTAGAATTTATCTATTGTGCTTACATATTTCTCCTCTGGGAGGAGAAATATGATTGATGGCCATGTTCACCATCCAGGTCAAAGAGGTGGAGATCTGTGTAGCCAAACTCTTGCCTGTTGTACAAATGTATATAAGAATGGAGTCAGATAATTAAAGCAGAGGAGCTTTCCCTTGACCTGCTGTGCCTGCCTCGTCCTTTGTGTGTCCAAAACTGTGACACACACCAGCTTGAGAGAGTCACCATTCCTGCTGAGAGAGACTGAGGCCTTCCAAACACCTCCAGCTTGAATGCTTGAAGCAAAGCCTGGTTCCTGGCAGAAGCAGAGTCCCTAAGTGATGCCATTCACACAGGTACTGATGGACCTGTGCAGGATGGGCACTGCTGAGCGGGGACAAGCCCTCTGGGCTCAGCAGCACTGTCTCTGTGTAAAGCTCTCATTTCAGTCTGTCTCTGTTAAGCTGAACAAAGTAGCTGTCAAGCACTTCACCTTCTCTCCCCAGTTGCTTGCCTTGCCTGTTATTTTGGCTCCTTACACCACACTCTTTGTTTAAGCACTAAGTATTAGCATGTCTTTCTCCCCCCCAGCCGTGCTTTACAATCTGTTGTGCTGCTTCAGGCAGGTGGTGTGTCTTGGTAGACCGTGCATCTCATCTTCCTCTCTGGCCTGACAGTCTCTGACCCCCTGTACACACTTCTCACGCTTCTACTCAAACGGGCATCTGTTTTCTCCTCCTTCCTCCTTATGGAGAGGTTTCATCCAAGTGCTTACCACACTCTGCTCTCTAACAGTCATTCACTAGCTCAACAAATAGGAACTTTTCAGAGGAATTTTGACTGTTCATACAAAAACCTCCTTTCCTCTTGAAAACGCTTGTTCAAACTTACTTTGTACTTAGTTTCTCCTGTAAAAGTAAACCTATGCAAATATGTTGTTTCACTGAAGGCATAACTATATGATTCTATTAATTTAAAAAATCCTCGTGTACTTTTCCATTACAAAATTGTGGTCCTGATTTGCAATAAACACTCTTTACTGAAAGCTTAATTGATGCTTTAGCACGGGAGCATATTATCATTCAGTGTTTGCTAACATAGTCAGTGGCTGGAGTTTATATTTCTGGCAGAAGCAGTGTTTAATTTTCTCCCAGTGTTACCTACAATTAGCAGATTTAGCTTATCAGGAAATGCAGCAATAAGCATACACAACTCTCAGCCTCTAACTGGAGCAACTCAATATTGTTCAGTTGGGATAAAAAAGAAAAGCAAAGGCAGCTTTTTGAAAGGCCCCCAGTCTTACTTTTTTTCTGGGTTTTTTTAAAAAAATAGACATTAATGAAAATCTATTTGACATGCATAATTTCTAGGCAGCAGAAACATTACTGAACCTACTTCCTTTCACTCACATAAAGCCACTGGCCATGCCCTCAGGTTGCAGTGGCTGTTCTGCTGCACCCTTCTGTTGCTGGTTGCATGAAAGATTAACAGGGGTTGGGGTTTCTGGCTTGGGAGTTTTCATGGGTTTGTACCACAACAGTTAGTTCAGAGGAACATGAGGCAAGCACTCTTTGCTCTTTTACCCTGTGCCTCCTACAAGAAGAGTTACCAGCTTGCTGTCTATAACCACCTAGGGCCTGAGGAAAAATACACTTTATTTCAATTAACATAGACAAAGTTCATTTAGACCCTCTCAGGATTCAGAAGAAAACTAAAGGTGAAGCTGGAGAAGCTCTTTGCAGCCATGGCTGAGCCTTCAGAATGAAGTTTGGAGGAGTGCACACACACATGTGCATGGAAAGTGTGTGTGATTGTGTTGATATTAACTTACAGCTTATGGAGATTAGACCTGGTATCTCCAGTTTTCTGGATCACTCATGTGAGATCACCACTTCAATTGGCTTTTCTGCAAATACTGTGGAACATTGAAGATGTTTAAAAGACATATTTTCCAGACATCTTGTGAGGTAATTTTGACAGGGTTTATCCTTCTTAGAACCTACCAGTACTACAGATTAAATATATACAAAAATACATTCTCATTTAGTTTTTCAGGTATTTTATACAGGCAAACACATGCACATTATGGATATCCACAAACTCTCCCTACAAGGTGCATATGTGATTTTATGTACATATGTCTACATGTAAACTATGTGCAAAACAGGTATTTGGGTTCCTGCAGGTAGGAACTGACCTGGATGCATGCAGATACATTAAACTGGACTTCAGACTAGTTTTATTTCATAAAATTATATAGGAATAAGTTGGAGTACTTCATAAAGGGATACAACAAAGGCCACTGTATTCCCCCCAGGAGGAAGGCATGGGTATTCAGAGTGCTCTAAAAATCTGCCAGTATTACAGCAGAATAACAGATATTTAAAGTGATTTTTCTTATCTACAGTGTTTCTGCAGCAGAGACAGAGAGAACGACTCTGGGACACAAGATGCCAAGGCTTTGATCAGTCCCTACTGGTGCTCTGTTCCTGTGTCCCAACCAGTGATTTTGTGTGAGTTTATTTTTTTAAGCGACTTCAGTTATCCTGACTTTAACTACTATTTTTTTTTATTTTGCTACAGAGAAATACAAATGCAGCATGAAACTCATTCTGAAATTCTGTGTGAGGAATCCAGAGAGAGTCCCAGTCCTTTTTGAAGAGGATTATCCATGTCCTCATTCCCCTCTGCAGGGACAGCAACAGAAGCTGCTGCCATCAGGCTATCTCCATTGCTCTGCAAATCCAACAGGCAAGTTCCCTGCTGACACAACCCCATTAAAATCACTGGATTTTCACCTTTGGAGATTATAGCCCTGAAACTTTTTTCAGGGATTTCCTAGGAGAAAGGGCACAGATTGACCTTGAAAAGAAATTAGACACTCTGTCATCTATTGCCAATATTTGAAATTCAACAACTATAAGCTCAGCGAGGAGCAACAGCTGGAAAGAACTCCATAAATCCTGTGGATAAAAATCATGCCTAAACAAAACAAGCACATGTTTCTATGCTTAGCCCCCAGCAACAGGAATGTCATGTACAATGTGTGTGTGAACACGTACCTGCTTTCTTTCTGAGGTTTTGAGAGCCTGTGGTACACAATGCTGGGAGTGAAGTCCATTAAGCACACTGTCTAAACACTTGGAAAACAACAAAGGGGAAGAGTCACAACGTATTACAGAACTTCATTTCCAAAGTTTAGATTCATTTGTTTGAAGTAATTCACATTAGAAATTAATGTGGATTAAGTGTTCTTGGGATCTCTGGGTAGTCAACCCTAAATCTACATGAGAAGAATTCAAAATCAGACCTCCTATTTCCAACCCAGCTTTCTCCTCCTGCTGCAGTTTCCAATGAAGTCACCACCCTCTGTAGCTCAGCACAGTTGTCACTAAGGTCAGTGGAGCTCTCACAGTTGCATCAGGGATTTACTTAGAACCTTACGTTGACTTTAACATGTGGAACCAGATCCATATAAGAAGAAAGGGCTATTTAGAATAAACACATGGGGCAAAATAAAGGAGACAGGAGAGCTCAGTGCTCTGCACACATCTCAGGCTGCTAAGAGCTAGGTTTGCACTTATGGTGGGTAGGCTGCACCAGGGTTAGCTGGAATCTGGCCCTGGGAATTTTCCCTAGTGCTGTCAACAGTATGCCTGGGCTGGATCTTATTTTAGCCATCCAGCTTCACCATGGTCTGTCTAACTCCAGAAATGATGCACACCCCTCTCCTTCCATTGTGGTTCCCCTCCAAGATCAAGAGGCAGAAAACTATGCCCATGTCTGTCCCTGATTACGGGACAATGCCATCCATGGGCCAGGGCAAGGATAAACAACATGTGGGGAGCTGTGTGCAGTCCCAGGAAATTCCCTGCACAGCTCAGTGCCCTGGGCTCACGGTGTGTGCCACCACCCAGCCTGGCTAGAGGTCACCTCCTGCTTCCCAGGGCCTGCTGATGTCCCAGGGCTGTTCTTTGCCATTAATGCAAGGCATCGAGGATTTGGCATCATTGACTAAATGGATGCACCTCCCTAGCAAGATAAGAGCAGAAATACTTCCTTCCAAGGAAAAAAGTGTTCCTGAGACACAGGAATGCCCTCAGTCCTCTGCAGTCACTGCTTCCCTAATTCACACTCGGAGAGGGGATGGAAGAGACTTCCCTGCTGGCTGACTACTGCATAGCTCCAGTGAGCTTGCTCACATGAACACATCAGACTGCCCAAAGATGAGATTTGAGGGGGGTCTGCCTGATCATTTGAAGCCTCAGCAGACTGGTTAGTTACTCTGGAAGAAAAGAAGATAAAATGCAATGATTAATTAAAAACAAAACTCACGCTTGTAAAAAAAAAAAATAAGCTTTGGCAAAATAAGAACTAATATATTTTACCTTGGTCCACACAGTGAGGTGTATTTTACAGTTTAAAAAAGAAAGAAGAGATAGAAGATTGGTTTGTGAAGCAAAAATGTGAAATACTCTTTGCAACTACTTTTAAAAGCAATTTTGACACCTCCGAAGTGAGAAACATTTCCTTTCATAATATTGTTTTCTGTAGTACAGAGAAAGCAAAAGAGAGTGAATGAAAGAAAAAATCCACCCCATTTTTTTTCCAAGGATTTGGATCACTTGGAGGACAGAGCAATAGTAAAAGTGGGCTGCTCACTCTCAGGAAGGATGAGGGTTTGCAGCAGCCTGTGGGAGCCTCTGTGTGCAGTGGGGCTGAAACTCCCAGTGCTGCAGGAGCAGCAGCAGGGCTGCATCCCTGCCCACAGTAAGGGCATCCACAGCTCAAAATCTGCCTGGATCCTGCTCCTCAGCACTGTCAGCACAGATCTATGCTTTTCCATGACCTATTCATGCACTGGCTGGGCTGAACCTCAGCCTGTGCCTGAGTCCTTGGTGGTATTTTCAGTCTGAGCTGGAAATGCATTTTCTGCAGGGCAGCTCAGACATGTTTACTGAAACTGCTGATTTTTAACACCTTTAGAAGAGGCCTTCAAACTGCTTTCTGTTTCTCTCTGGCTTTTACACAATCAGCTATCTTGTCTGATTCTGTAGATCCCACTGACCATCCATGAAAACCCTGTCAACATGTGTTGCCTCAATTTCACCTTTGGAAACTTGAGAAAAATTTCCATAGTATTCCTCCAATGAAAGAAATCCTGCAAGCACAACTGTACTCCGTTGAAAACTTGACTTTCACAGAACAGTGCCTTAATCAATAATCAAGGGAACAGCTTTGAATGCATACAAATGATGCAGGTCCACTTCACCACAACTATATGCTGGAATTTATTTTTGAACAGCAAAACATTTTCCAACAGATTGTATGTTAATGACAGTGCTGCTGGCAAAACAAACTCCCTTCACCCCGAGCTGTTTCCAGATGCTAAACAAAGCCTTAATAAACCCAGACAGTCCTTTAAAGGTAGCTGTCTCTAAAGCTGTGTGAATGATTTAACATACAGTGCTGTACATTCACTATCAGTGCTATATAAGATATTACCTTTGAATATGCAGTGCAAGTTTTTGATTAAAGCATAAGCAGAATGAGAAGTTAACAACTTCTCCGAGGTTCTGCAGCTGGGTTGACTCAGCAGTTGCAGAAACTACAGAAATTCACTTTGTCCAAGATAACAATCTCAGAATGTATTCTTTCTCTATATTTTTTCCCACATTATTTATTTGTTTGTTTCACACCTATGCACCTGCCCCAACACATAGAACAAAAATAAATTCTGGGAAAGGGCTGCTGTTGGAAAAATGTGGTAACCTCAAAAGAGCGAAGCTTAATCCTTGCCATTTTATCATATAAATATTATACCCCTAATTTCTTTGATGAAGCCAGAGAAAGTGACCTTTGAAAGCATCTTAATTTTTAGATAATAATAAAAAAATCATAATAAGCTACTGTGTTTTCGTCCAAAGACAGATATATGTATTGGTAGAAATAAACAAACTCATAAGATAATATTTTGGCAAAGAAACAAGCACAATCCTGATGAATTTGGCATCTAAAGTGTTAATAACTCAGCACTCTATACCTGGGATGATTCTCTAATTAAAAAAAAAAAAAGAAAAAAAAAGTAAAATAGAAAAAACCCCCATGTTGAGGGCAGCACAGAAAAGCATTGCTACAACAGCAAAACAAACCAAGCCCTGATCAATGTCCCTGTGGTCACCTGTTAACTGAGACTCGTGCTGTGTTTCCAATGCACTTTGCACTGGAGCCATATTTATCCCCTTTCCCCGATGCATTATGGAAATTGGACACATCTGAAATCACTTCTGGAAGAAGGACAGCCCTCCTATTTTGCTTCCACACATCCTTTGTGGTGGTGCCTAAATTACAGATGAGGGCTGGAAAACAGTGCTTGTAGCTAGCTGTGAGTGAAGATGGCAGAAAGCCATCCCAATGACAGATCTGAAGGACTTCAAACAGGATTCAAACAGAGTCACTTCTGTCACGTTTTGGTGCCATTAGTGTCTGTTTCAAGCAGCTTCTGTTCTTCCCTCTCCATTCACACAGAGCCTGGAAGGCAGAGAGCAGGGCGGGGACTATTTTGACTTTCTTGACTGCAGAGGAATAAAATGAAAGAAATCTCTTTTAAATACAAGGACTTGAATTTTAAGTTCTCCAGCAGGTTGCTTCATTTACAAGAACTGTTAACAATGGAGCAAAACCCTGTGTTTGCTCATCCCACTGCCAGATGGGATTTCTCAGGGTAGCAGAGTTGCCAAGCCCTGCTGCTGCTGCCTGACCAGTTTCCTTGAAGAAGCAGCCACTGTCCATGAGGGAAACTTTGGGAAATGGGCACCAGCACACAGCAGGGCACTGCTCAGGGCTGCTCCTGCCTGAGGACAATCCAACAGCACCTGGAATGACACAGAGCAGCTGCCTGAGCACAGGTTGGTGCTGACACCTCCAACATGACAGCAGAGACATCTCTGTTGCAAGGCATTTCCATACCCAAGCAAATCATTCTGTATAAGGAAAGGAGATTTTGTTTACCTTTGAACTTAACAGGAAAATGGACTGGAATCTTCTGTGATACTCTCACTGTGGTTGGTCCAGCACAGGGGCACTAGCTGGGCTTCAGAAATGTCTCTCAACATCTGTGGCTGCTTCTATTAGCAACAAGCCAAGTTATCCCTCCTAAATCATTAAATATTTATAGGGGTGCACAGGGGAGCTCAGGTGCTTTTTGGGGTGTGCTAGCAAGGTGTCAGGGCTTCTCTGAAACCTGTGCACAGCTTTTCTTTTGTTTCTGTATTGTTTGTTATTTCACTTTTTAATAAAAGCTTTACTTTAAAAAACACCCTTGAGGAGCCATCTCACAAAACTATTTTAAGCCCTTCTGAGAAGTGCAGGACACCCTCAGAAATTGATACATTTACACACTGCTGGTAACACTCTGGCCAGGTGTTAAACTGTATCACATCTCTGTGCAGCACAGCTGTCTCTGCAACCCTGGCTCCTACAAACACCTGCACTGGAGGAGGTCCCACCCTGCTTCATTCTGTGACCACCAAAATAGCAGCCAGAACATCTTTGGGCATTTCTTAGCAAAAGGTGACAGGAGGCTGGGCTACAACAGGAATCAAGCAGATGGGAGGAAAAACCCCAAACCAAGCCATCCCCCACACTGAACATGCTCAGTCCCTCTGATTTCCCATTGTTGTAATCAGAGTCAAAGTCACCCTGGAGCAGCCCCACATGGCCAAGAGCACTGTTACTGCAGGCTGATCCTCTTCTGCCTCAGGAAAAGGCCTGGAAAAGGTGTGTGTTGGCCAGCCTGGACTGCAGGACATGAACTGAGAGCAGGAAATAGAGCTGATTAGACCCTTCTTGAAGTGTCAGTACACAGACCTTTGCTCCAGTGTGAATGCAACAGGCCATCTCCTGCAGCCCAGGGTAATGAATGAAAATGTAATGGGAGTCAAATCAGATGCAACTGTTTTAGAGGAAACCAAGTTCGTTGTAATCTTTGAAGCCTTTGAGCAGCAGGAGTTTCTCTCCCTTACCTTTAGCAGAGGACTCTGCAGCAGAAGCAGCCCCCACACAAACAGCTGGGCTCCATCCCTCCATGGTTTGACAAGGGTGGGTATGTGTTTTTGTCTAAGGCCTGCACTTGACCCCCTGGGCCAGATAAATACTTGGAAAAGACAAGGAAACTTTGTACTGTCACCACACCCCATTTCCATGGAAAGCTAAACTGCCAAGCAAAGCTCATGTAAGAAGCTTTGCATAAAAAATACAAACGAAAGAAAATCAGTATGTTTTCCTGATTGCAATGACTTAATACCAACTTATTTAGGGTCCTAGTTAGTTCAATGTCTTCTCTTTACAGAAAGAAAATAAAACTCACATTTTATTTTGAAAACCATCTGCATTTAATTCAGGTGTGTCTTACAGTCTGGGGTTTCCCATTGGAAATATTCTACCAAAGACCTGATTTGTCAGGATAGCTTTTAATTCCTTTCAGAGAGTCTCTACAAGATGTTTCAAAAGGAAATTTTAGGGATGCCCATGGAGTGGAGAGTTGTCATTAGTAAAGGTTTGAACCATAAAGGAAAGATTAGAACCCATGCTCATAATGTCACAACTGTGCTGGCAGCACAGAGAAGGAACAGAGGGGGAAGAGCCCCATAGCCTGTGCACAGGATACCTCACCTGTGACTACTCTGCTCAAGAATCTCTCATGTAGACCTGTCTCCATATAACTTTTCTGTGCTTTACTGGAAGTATTTAATTTTCTAACTTGGGGATGAAAATCTCTACTTTTGCCCACAGCTGGGCACGTGTCAGAACAGAGACAGATGAAAATCAGCCCAAGCATGAGATCCCTGTAGGAGACAGCTGGAAGTAACCCCATCCCCACCAGGCTTTGATGCTAAAAACCTAACACAAAAATCATCTCCTCTTCTTCACAGGCTCTAAAGAAAATTCACAGAAGTCTGTCCACCATCTAACATAACTGCTGCCCCTCCAGATCCTGGGAATCCATCTGCTCCTCTCACAGATCCAGGTGACCAACTTCCACCTTCTGCAGAGAACTGTGTTTTGGGATGACACTGCAGGGACAACCTCTGGCATCATTTAGCAACAAGCTAATGCTGCCTTTGGCCAGCTTGTAGAAAGTATGAAATAACTGTGTTCACAGCCACTGTGGTATTTTAGGGAGGATCTTAATGAGGCAAAGCTAGTGGGAAAATGTAGTGTCTTTGATTAAAAAAAAAAAAAAGTCAGACAAGTCTTCATCTATAAAAGGTTTTTTCCTGTCTAATGTAGATAAAAGAGGTAAATAGGTAAAAAAAAATAGGTAAATTTAGGATAAGCCTGAGCCCAAGTTTGCCATGGAAAAAAAAGGATGTGCATACATGACCACTTAGGTTGTTTTCTTTCTGAGCTCACCCAAAATCTGCTCTCAGTGCAAAGTTTTTATAGGGACAAGTAAAAATCATAACAAGCTCTCTGGAAGCAAAACTCCATGAACTCCAGGGTTATTACAACTCTCTCCTACTTTTTTTGTGATTAGAGCACATCATATCACCTGCCAAACCTTCTGTTGTTCACAGTAGAAGGTCAAAGTGCTTTAATAAGAAAAGATACAGCAGATGTGGTTTGGATAAAACTGCATTTTTGATCTGGCCAGAGGCTTTATGAATGCCATTCTAATTACTTCATAAGACATAACTAAGTTTTAATCCTACTCTTACTTCTAGAGATTTACTTTCAGCCCTGCTTTAATTAGAGATCAAAAATACACCTTCAAAAAAGCCCTCTTTAGACAACAAAACACCTTCAGAGCACAGTGCACACTTTGCCACAAAAATCCCCCTGGTACTGCTCTTATAAATCACTTCTCCTTGAGTCAGACAAGGACAAATTACAGAAAAGACTCACCCCCGAATTCCCAGAAACATGTGGCTGGAACCACAGCCTCAAATCTCCCCTTCATCTTAATCTGCTATTGACCACTGCCATCCCAGCTAAAAAACTCAAGCCAGAGCTTTCAGGTGTGGCTGATTCTCTGGATTGCCAGACAAATCCCCATCCTGCCCCAGGTGCATTCTGTCATGCAGCAATGAGAGCAAACTCTCAGAAGGCAAATCCTCTGCCAATCCCACCCAGCTGACTCCAATTGCATGATAAGCCCAGCCAAGGGAGGTTTTCAGGTCCGTTCCTGATACCCAGTGAATTACCACTTCCATATTTGGGTTCCCATAGTTCTGGGGACTGGTTTACCTGGGGGATATCATTTCTGATTAATCACCCTACAGTGTCTGAAATTCTTTCCCATCAATGACAGCAGCAGCCACCTTGACTCTGCAGAGCTTTGATACATAAAAAATTAAAACTATGGGATAGTGGGTGTTTCCCTGCCCCCCAGAGCATGGTACCTAAAAAAAGAGCCTGCTATGCATATGCCTAAAAGAGGACTCAGATATTCCCTTCCTACAGATCCATGTTTGTAGGCAAAGGTTTTCAGAAAGAGTACTGAAACTCCATTGGCCAAAGCTTATTTTAACTGGAAAGATGCAGCTCTTAGCTCACAGAGGTTCAGTTTTAACAAGCAACAAGGAGAGAAATGCTCTCAGTCCCCTGCATCTGCAGCAGGTACACAGGCACTGGTAAATTGCTCCCAAGATAAAGGAGTGGAACAGTCAGGTCCAGAAACTTTGGAAAGTTCCTATCACAGAAACTTGCCTGGATATGACATACTAGTTAAAATCTGCTCCCTCAAGCTGTCCTTTCATTTTCAGCAAGTCCCAACACACAGTGGTGCAAATTATAGAAGGCACCAGTAAATAGCAGAATATGAGACATTGAATGAAAAGGGAACAGGGTTTTGCAGGATTTTTTTTTTCCAAGCAGTATAGTCAAGCTCTGACCCACAGAGCATTGGTGGCCTCAGTTAATGTCTTTTGAGATGTTTCCCATCCAAGCCCTCCTCTTGCACTCGTGTCAGGCCACTGAACATCAAATGCATGTTTGGTGCACCAGGACAGCTCTGCTAAAAGCCCTGCTCCTGTTCATTACCATGCAGTGCAGCACAGAGGGAAGAGCATGTGCTCCTTGCTTTGCAGCAGAGCAAAGCATTTCCCCTTTGGAAATACCTGTCTGGCAGCCAGGTTCTCCTTTCAGAGGCAGTTTTTCCAGAGGTGGTAATCTCTGATTACCCCAAAAGTACCTGATAGCACAGTGTAGTAATGAAAGCTCCAGTCATTCTCATTCAGGCAGTGATTTGCCTTAAGTGGAGATGATTTCATGATATTCTGCATTCTTTTCTTATAAATCTTTGCCTCACATAAGGAATAGTGGCTTGCTTGCTGCTGCCATAAGTAAATAGTAAACTGAGGGAGCTCTGAAGTTAGACATCCCAGAGAGTTCAGAAGCTTCTCAATAATTGTAGGGTAAATGTTGTACAAATATCTATATCATGTCAAAGAATGGTCTATGTATCTTGGATGCTTTTTCAAAAGCAGCCTGGAGTCAGTAAGTCATGCTGACACATTACCAATTTTGGCCTTAATTGATGATCTGCCTGAAAAGAACAAAGCTGCTACTTTGGTTTTGGTTTTGAGACTGACCACAAATGTTCACATCCCAAGACTGCTGGATTTTATTTGACTGCTCTTAGTAACAGAAATACCTCTGTTATAGCAGAGCCAAGAAGCCAGACTGAAACCATATTGTGTTCAAGGCACTGCACAGAGACAAAACTACAAATAGCCAAGAGAGAAAAGGGGGAGAGATGAAGAGGATCAGCAATAGGTAAAGCAACAAGTAAAGGAACACATGCCTGGTCAGCAGAGGCACTTACAGCACTGACAGCTTTTCCCTAATGGGCTTGTCCTCTGCTAGAGCCATTTGTGGAGAGATGCTCCTCTGAGCCTTACCTTGCTTAACAAGCTGCTTTTCCTATTTTCCTGCCTTCTTGGGGAGAACAGACAATTGAGGTTTCTATAGGACACAAGAAGCTAAGAGCAGCTTTTAACTAGGAGTGGGGAGAAGACAAAGGGACAAAGTCCAATTCCATAAGAGGGATGCAGACAGAAGGAGGTTGGAAAGCCACAAATACCCTCCCCCTCTGTGTCTCCATCTGTCCCACATTCTCCCTTTTGCAGAGGAGATACCATTGCAGTGGCATTCTCAGACTGGAGCAGGACAGATCCCTGGAGTTACATGAGAGCAGGAAGACACTAAATGGTATTAGGGAGAACGTGAGCATGTATGATGTGAGTATTCTGGATTTGGGGAAATGTAAAAGGATCCACACCACCAGGCAGCTTTTTTAGAAAAATCTGTGTAAGATGACTTTCTCTGAGTTCACTTGGGGAAATTCTGGCTGCAGAGCCCAAATCATTGGGCTTTACATTTCAGAGAGCTGGCAACAGGAACAGCCTTGCAATGTGTGAGTGGCAATTTCAGAAGTCAGGCAAACAACCAATGCAAACCAGAGCTCCTGGCTTTTGGGCCCATCATCATCTCAGTGTGGGAGGTCTGAGGGAGGACCCTCAGTGCAGTGCTGGGTGTGGTACCAATTATATGGTCACTCCCCGAGCCCATACACTACACCCAGACTGCACAGAAAGAGCCAAATCTGCCTGGGCACTGGGAGCAGCACAGCTGCACTGGCAGAGCTCCCTGCCCAAACACAGCACTGTTCCAGGGAGGAAGCCTGAGTACCTCTCCTTGGCATAACACTGGATACATGCAGATCTCTAATTTCAGAGTTAGTATTAGAATAGACACAATATGCTCTCATTCTTATGTAAGACTCGAAAAAAGAAAAAAAAAATCAATTCAAGCAACAAAGCAAATTTGATAAAAGTTCGATGAAAGTGTTTTTCCTGGGCCTGTACAGTCCTTCATAACATTCAGGATGGATACCTCTGCATGGACTTGCTGCTTTGGACAGTGTTTGGACAACACTGGGTAGGAAATCTTTCCAGCAGTTTCCCACACAGCCCCCCTGCATCCACAGGGACCAAGGATCAGGGACAGCCAACAGGCCAACAAGATCTGAAGGAGATCAGCGGGATGCTGCAGGATTATATTATTATGCCAGCCCAGTCATTCAGCTGAATACATGTTAAATTCAGCAGCTGGCATGGGGCCAGCCGTGCCTTTCTCCTGGAGCCTGAAGAGCCAGCAGTGTTTGCAGGAGC
Source organism: Trochalopteron elliotii (assembly GCA_024734555.1). Classification (NCBI taxonomy): domain Eukaryota; kingdom Metazoa; phylum Chordata; class Aves; order Passeriformes; family Leiothrichidae; genus Trochalopteron; species Trochalopteron elliotii. Next base: position 352,085 of record JANPWX010000211.1, read on the forward strand.
TGCCCTGCACAGTCAGGCTGCTGGGCTCTCTCTGCACTGCACAGCCCTCGGAGTTACAGCGTCTGGAGCAGCAGCTCCCTCAGAGCCTCCTCCTGCTCTGCTCACACCAGCACCAGGCACTGGCCTCCAACCCCACCAGAGGGAGGATTGGGCCCCCCTGCAGAACAAGTGCCTACCAATTAGTGACACTTACTGATTGTATCTGTAGAGAATCGTTATGAAAAATGCAAAGCATTATGTGGCCACTATTAATCTTCTGCTTTTGTAGCATTTACTCATGGTTTATGGCCCTCTGAGGAGGATAAATGATCGAGGCATGTACTCACATTGTTATTTGTCTATTTGTCTGTGCAACAATACACGTGCTCAGCACTAAGTAAAAGTTATTTTTCATGAGGAATGCAGCTTTAAGGCTTTTCAAGGTCAGCAGGCTTTCTGAGGAGAAAAACCTGCGAGCGACTCCGGCTCATTTGCTGCCAGTTCTTCCTTTTAAAGTTACAACCCACACAAGACCATAAGCAGGCTAAGACTCAGGAGGAATGGCCAGAGAAGTGCTGAGGAATTTCTGTCTTTTGCTAGGGCACAGTGTGGCACACCGGTGTGTGTGTAGGACAGATTGTTGTCAAATTGTTGTCAAATGACAGCTCCTGTTCCAAGGTATTGAACATATTGCTGAAACACCTCTTCTGCTCTGCATTTGTGATAGTGAAATCTCTCCTCTCTCTGCTGCTCTCCTTACTAACTTACAGGTCATTGTGAGAAACTGTTTTGGCCAGGCTTTGTTTATAGCAGGGATTTATTTCTGGAGGTTAAGTTCTAGCAAATTCAGGCTATCATACATCTGCAGTGGTGCTTAACTAGCCAGCAGACACTAACAAATAGCACTAAGAAATGTTCTTTGGCACTGCACAGCTCTTTGCGAGAACGGCCGGCTCTGTTATGAACACAGAGTACTTAAAACAATATTAGTTCAAACCTGGGAATGCAAAAGCAATACAAATATTTTAGTAGCTGCTACAGAAACTACATTCTGGTTAAAATGATCAGATTTCCATGTTTACTTTGAAAACATGCAGACGTAAGTTCAAACCTCTCCTAAGTTTTTAGTCTTAATATAGAAATATGACATTACGATAAGGATGAGAAGCAGAGGATGATAAAGATGAGAAGCAGTATTTTTTATCTAATAGTCACATGGCAAGACACAGCATTTGTCCCTTCCTTGCTCAGAGAAAGAGCAAGGCTGAACCAGAGCCAACTGTGTCAGTGCAAGTCTTCCTGTCACTTCTGCAGCTCTTGGATCTGGCCTGGATGCCCCACAAGACTATAAATACAAAGCATGGCCTCAGCACCGTGTCACACACAACAGGGAAGTAAAATCTGTTGCCAAAGTAGCTATCAGGTAAGGCCAAACATCTGCTGCCTGATTCCCCAAACAAAGCCCCATTCAGGCAGAGGGTTATAGCAAATATTTATAAAACACAGTCACAGAGGAACTCGGTTTCACACCTCACGATTATCTTTTCTTCTTGTAGTTCTTCCTCTCTGTTTCAAGTCAACCAAAAATAGCAAGAGAAATATGAGAAGATGACTTTTCCCAAGATACTTGTAAAACATATTGCTTAAAATGGGTTTTGTTTCCAGAAAACTGTTCAGTGTTCACATTTGCATGTATCAGATCCCCTCAGTCATTTCCACTGGTAGATCAGCAGTCATTAGGTTCAAGGATTCTAATTTCAGTAAGTCAAGATATGCAAAGAGCAAAGCTAGTGAAGTATTTGACAATAGATATTCAGACATCATGGAGGACACTGAACAATGTTTTCAAATTCTTTAATGAGATATGATTCAATAGATCTTGCCAGGTGATAAATGGGCACTGTTTGAACAGCAGGTAGTTTGCAGAACATTATCAATGCTATGCCATGAATATTGTATTGCTAACAATAAATGTTTTGACAGATAATGATGCATTTATATATAAATCAATCAGACACTACACTCTCAATTATCCATACTGTTAATTGTTCAGTCTTTTAATTGTTGTGAATGGTGCCTTCATCAAGGGTTTTGACTGTTATAAATCAGAATGGTTCATTTAATACCTCAATTTATCTTAGTCAAAGTGAAGAGATGTGAAGAGAGGTGAATTTGGCCTATAATCTTTGGAAATGATGGATTTCTCTTAAAGTAAAATGCTGTCTTCTTTGGCTTCATTTTTAGCAGGTGCTGGCATTGATACCAAGCCTTTCTGGAAACTGTGGCTACGTCCAAGCTCCAAACATTATCCTGCAATTACAAAGGTGTAGGGCAGGAGAGTCTAAACAGTTCTCTTTACATTTGAAAATTAGTGCAAAAGCTATACACCATTTTTCTATTTATATTGTTTAACTACAAAGCTAGATTGTTGTCCCATTAATTGTTCCTGTCTTTGGCATTGCTCTGAGTTGCCTCCACTTTCTTCCATTACCTGTAGCTGCTGTTCCCCTCCTGGGCAGACCTAGGGAAATGCTGTTGTCTGTGTGCTCTGGTGACATGACACCTGTGCTCCCAGAGTGACCTGACCTACCTGCCCCTTTGCACTACACTACAAGTTCACTTGCTGCCCACCAGCATTTTGGACTGCACATCTACTGCCCTCCATGCCACTGAATCTCTGAGTGTGGAGTTATTTTTCCTCCCAGATGTCCTACATGTTGGTTTCTTCCCAATCAGATTCTTATTCAGTGGCACTTAGGTCATATTTCTAGTGCCTATCCTTTCTGCACTATCTTTCCTTCACCTTCAGCAGTATCCATACCAAGTCTACTTTGGCATCATAGCTGCTTTCAAATGCCACAGAAAACATGTTAGACAATAATGGATCCCATATGAATGTGGTAATTTTCACTGGATATCATCTTCATCAACCCTCTGCTTTTATTTAAAATAGTTTCATTCCCTTCTGCCTGTTAGCAAGCAAAAGACACTTATGAATTCCAAAAAATTTCAAAATTAAATCTTCTGAGTAAGATTTCACCAGAAACCACATTGGTATCGAGTCAAGTCTCCTTCATTCACAACAATCCAGGTTTCAGGTCAGGTTTCATTCTCATAGCCCAGCACAAGGCACGTGTTTTTATGACTTTGCAGTGGGTGCTGTGCAAGGTACCTGAGCAGTCTCCCATGGAAACCTCTGCTGCTGGAAAAGGAGAGACCAGTCCCACTTTCCAACAAGGGGCCACCACAGGAGGAGCAGGCATCACTGTGTGCAGGGACACTCTTGTGCATTCCCTCTGAGCACTGGCTGCTTGTTTGAGGTGCACAAACAGCCCTCACACCAGTACCATGTGCCCTTGCACACACACTCCTCTCCTGGGACTCACCAGAACTGCCAGGAAAGTGTTGAAGACATACCCAGGTTATGGTAGGGCAAATCCTACACAGGAACTGTTCAAAAAGCATCAGACCTACTACACATCTGCAGGACACCTTGCAGAGGGTTGACATATGCTTTCCTTCTCATTTGGAAAACCCAGAAAATGTATTTCAGCCCTCCCTGTACAAGAACAGAACTTTGTACCAACCTGTCTCTGTCCCTGGAGTTTCCTTAGTGGAACAAGTCTGTCTCTGCTGTTGCAGAAGGGACTGGGTGCCTATGCTGGCAGCAGACATAAGGAAAATATAAAAAGGATGAGGAGGCTTCTGGATGTCAGAATTCCACCTGTTTTTGGAGAACCTGTAATTGTCAGGGGTGACTGACCTTTCTGGTCATCTCTGCACTGAGGCTTTACTTTAAAGAGAATCAACCTGCTCCTAGTGCTGCCTTCTGAGCTGACCTTCAGTTTCTTTCCATGGTCTTACTAGAGCTTGAAATTAGATCTACCAGACAGAAGCTGCCAGGCTTTTTGAATTCTGGCATTTCTAAAACATTCACAAATGCTAGACATGTCTCTCCCTCACCTTACACATCCTAGAGGTCAGAGGGAAACCTCAGAAAAGCGTGACAACTCAGAATCCAGAAATAAAAGCTGTCAGACAGTGGAATTTTATTACAGTAATGAAAGTTATCTGACAGAAATAAATGAACCCCTAAGAACATTCTCCTGTGCACACACACTTAGAAAAATAACCAGCAGAGGGAAAAGAGAGCAACCAAGAAAAACCTTTCTCAAAGGCTCCTGTTATGTCTTTACTTATAACTTAAAAAAACTGTACTGGAGAGCAAAACAGTCGGGGGGCCTGGGTTTGGGGCATGCCCTTTGTTTCCTGGCCCCTCTTGCCTTGCAGTGCACAAACTGCTGTCTCTGCATCCTGCAGGGTCCCTCACACAGGGGGGAAGTGCCAGGTGGAGATGTGGCCCTGTGATGCAGGAATGAGCTCCTTCCCAAGACTTTCCTTCCACTCAAACTCGTCATGGCTCTGCCACTGAGAGGATGGCAAAGATCTTGTCACTGCAAGGTTCAGGTCCTCCTTCTACCTCAGTATTACTATGGAAATATGCAGTGAGCCTTTATCTTTCTTATCCTAACCACCACTTTCCCTGCACAGCCTGCTCCTCTCTGAGCTGCCATTCCAGTGTACTCACCCAGGAGGGCTGGCACTGGCTTTGAAATGAGAAGACTTCTTCTCAGAGGAGTTTTGTGCCCATGGTTTCAGTATGTTATACCGGCATTGCATTGCCAGCTAGCAATTAGCAATTCCTGTCATATGGGCCCTAAATTCTGCATGTCCTGCACTCATTTCTAACCCCAAAATTTAGAGGCCTATGTGGTCCTTCGGGCCATTCTCCTTGGGAATCACTTGAACAAGGGACCAGGTGGATGCAGTACAGTGTTGCCTCCCCTCGCCTCCCCTCGGGTCTGTGTGTGGAATCAGCCTGTTTCCTGCCTGGACTCCTTCTCCCATCTGTATGTAAATAAGGGCCTGAATCCCCAGACTTCATTACTCAGGTCTGCACCACCATTACTGCCATCCCCTACAAAAATTGAAAGCTTATGTATATTCTTTATCCTGTGGATAAAACTTCCAAGTCCTTCCATGTGCTAAACAATCTCATTTGGTTTGCTTCTAACTCTTCAGCATTATATTTCACACAACAATTAATTCATCCTCTATTTCTCACCACACTGAAGGCTGTACCTTTATTGAAGTCTGTGTCTGAGCAGAGCTAGTAATTCATCAGCACTCCAATATCTCTACATACAATGTGCTCATTTTGCTATAATGGGCTTTTTTAATCTTGCTGACAATTGAAATGTTGATATTGTTAAGGTTAATGACCCACTGATAAATACCAGAAAACACATTTACCCTCAAATAGTTTTTAATCACAGCTGTTGCAAAGTGTGACAAGAATTCTTTGTGCCTAAATAGGCTGTAGGAACAGTATTTTGTAAATATCTGAAGTGCCCTTTTACTACACAAGTGGTTTGTCTGACAGTTACTGGGTTTGCCTGCGTGCCAAGTTCTCAGGTTTATTACACTGAGTTTGTGTATGAACTGGCTGGTTTTTCTTTCACACTTCTTAATGGTCTGCACTGTGTGTGAGATGTGCTGAGATGCCTTCGATCTGCACTTTACAAATGATGAAATCAATGCCACAGAGGAAGCTAATGGAAAAGAAGAAAAGCCTGTGAGAGTTTTATTGGGGTACTGTCACCCCAAAGGTGCTGTCTCTGATAAAGTACATGCAGCTCTGGGGACAGGGTCATAAGAAGGCAGGGTCAACACTGATTTTTCACATTTTAACACAGTGTTGCATGTGAGGAGATGTTTGCCCTGTACTAAGCAAAAGGCATGCCCAGTTAATTCCTGTGATCACTAAGCCAGCATGCAGAGAGGGCTGGAGGAGAAGTTTCCATTTTTAAGCCACATTGTTTTTGGCTGGATTTCTTCCAAGCATTGAACCAGCAAAAGAAATATGAAGCACTTTACATGGTGTTCCCAGAGATACTGCCCCAACTCTCTATAACCAAATAATGTCAATAGAGCTCCACTGGAGCCTGAGCAGCACGTGCCTCTCAGCTGATGATCTGACCCTAAACAGAGATTTCTGACTGTATGAGCTCTGTGAAAACAGACAGCAGAAATGGATAACAAGGAGTGAGCAGTATGAAGCTATGGGAATGCAAAAAGAAAATTCACATTCAAAGCAAGAAGTATTTTGCAGCACTGAAGGGATTCAAGAAGGGAAATGAAATTCAAGATGTTGGTCTCATAAATTCCATGTATTGTCTCTACATGAGGGAAAAAGCCCTTTGCTTAGGCTTTTACTGCCCTTGATTTGTCCTCTTAATTCCAGCTGAAGTGGCTGTAGAAATAGCTGGTACTTGCAGAGACTTCTAGATGAACTGAGTGTTTCAGAGCATGTTAGCCAAATGCCACTCTGATCCATCTTGCCTCACTCTGAAGCCAAGCAACTGAGCCAAAGGACAGTGCTGGGGAAGGACAATGAACTAATGGAAATGGCTGGAGATATATTACCTCTGGAAGTAAGAGGCTTGGTGAGAAATGATCCTTGCCATTTGCATGATGAAGTATAGCTGCTTTGGAACAGTCAAGGTAACCATTTTGCTTGGGGAGACTGGCCAACACACCTCAGCTGTGTTCTGAAACAGCCTGTGCTCCCTGTGCTAGCAAGAGGGCAAGCAGAGGGAGATTTCCCCTTCTGACTGCAGGTTTGACAAGGGATGGGCCTCTAGAGCCAGGGCTGAACCTGACAACTTGTGCTGCTCAAGTACAAATCACACAAACAGGAGGATTTAGGAACTGCTTCCTGAGTGAGACCAGTGGATCCTCAGGGCCAGGATCTGACTCTGTGGCAACAGGAGAAGCTGTTTAGAGAGAGCCTGTAAGCCTGGTCACTCTCTGCTCTCCACTTAGGTTTTACTCCCTCAAAGCTGTTGTACCAAGGATGTTGTAGTGTGTATTGCTCAGTCCTCTTAGTCTCCATTTCTAGACTCTTTGTCCATGAATGTCTAATCCCTTTCTGCACCTGCTCATACTGCCTGCCTCTCCAAACACTTATGGCCACAAGATCCAGAAGTTCACCACACACTGCATAAAGAAGCACTTTCTTTTATCTATTTTAAACTTTTTTTACCAGTTCCTCTGAGCTTTGTGAGCAGTTGAAGAGATTCAAATAATAATTCCTGCCACATCTCAAGGTAACAATAAAAAGACATATGTAGTCCCTGTTCCAGGCATGAGAATTCCTGAGTCCTACACAACATCTTGTGAGTCTCCATGATCAAAGAATTAATCACACTTTTGGACTGATTTAGTTCTAAAGCACATTAACAACATTATGTTGGTTTAGCCCACATAGCAGCACTCAGTGCAAAGGAAAAATAAAAAAAGGCTCATTTTATACATGCATACACACATACCAGATGTTTTATATTTTTAGCTTGTCTGCAGGTGTGTGTAAAAGCAGTTTTGGGACTCATTGATTGTGGAGTTCTCCAACCTGTCGTAAGCTTGCACCATTCAAAAAGAGATATAGTCCTAAGAGCCTTACTGCTAACAAGCTAAGCCCTTCACAGGAGCTGGCTTTTGGTTTGGCCACATTTATTTCAAACTGTGTTATTCTCTGCTAATTAAACTCTTGAAAAGGAACATCGCTGACAAGAAGCTGTGAGTAATTTGCTCAGTCCTTGACATTAGTCAGGGAGTCTCAAAGCAGAGGCCACGGAAGTACAAGAATACTAACCTCCAAGAGAAGAGACAACAGTCCTTAATTAGAGTCTTGCCTCAGATGTTGCTGGGAGGGATGAGCTGAAGATATCAAAGATATCCAAAACCCAGATGATGCTGGTGGTAAGTGATCAGTTCAGACACACTGTGGCTACTGGATCCCCAGAGGCAAAAAGAAATGGAAGAAAGTCTGAGTATGGCTTGGAGACACAGATGCAGACTTGGTGTTTGCCCTGTGGAATTCTTGGACACACTTGAAAGGTTTGTCTCAAGGATGAAAGTGCAGTCTCTGATTGCTTTTCTGACACCATCATATTATCTCAGACTCATTGGAAAATGGTCTCCTCCAATGGCTGCAACTGTTACTACATTACAAAATATGCAAAACATGGATGTCTGCTAAATTAATTGCCAAATGATTAACTGCATGTTAATGAAGTGAGACTTTAAGAACAGAATTTAAAGGAAGAAACAGGTATGAAGGAAATCTGAAAACTGCTCTATTTTCAGGCCCTATCTTGCTAAAATGCACCATTAGCCAAGGAGACACTTTTAAAACCATGAGCAGCACATAAGTTTTTCCCACTCAGAGCAGGGTTGGTAAAGTAAGGAGACTTTACCCTGTCCTGAAACTTCAGTGGAAGTCACTGCTTAAAAAATTAGTTCAAATATACTCCCTTACTCCCTTCCCTTGCTCCAACCCAAAACTGCCCAATAGGAGGGACTGGCCAATGCAGCCTTTGTGGAGATTCAGAGACAGCCATGCCTTTTCTACACAATGGTGTGTACACAGATCAGTGCTGTTGATGTCCACAGCAACAATGGACTGTGAGTAAATGACAGTAAATCTATTAAAAGACATACTTAAACACCTCCCTCCCACATGAGCCACAGATTTAGGCACACCTTGGTAATAATTTGGGAAGTTTAGGACATAGACTTATTGAAAAGTGGAAGGGCAGTATCTCTGTCATTCAGCAGTATGAAAAAAAGGCTTAATTTAACATCTCAGAAGAAGCAATCACAGGCAAAAAGCCCATGGCACAGGTCAGACTCAAACTGCTGCCTGGCATTGCAGCTTCTTGGCACCAGACTAAGGGAGATTGCAGGCCCAGCCCAAAGGCCACTCAACCTCCCTCCACTGGTGGCCAAAGACCTGCACCGTGTCCCTGCCACCCCAATGCAGTGGGGAGCTGCAGCGCTGTTCTCACACTGCAGAGGCAGAAGCACTCTCCTGGCCAGCACTGGAAATGAAAATCCTGGCAAGCCTGGCCTGTGAGGAAAATACCAAGACTTCATTGCCTCCTGTTTCCCACAGATCAGTGACAGGTAAAGCCAAAGACATTTGAAGGAGGAAAGGAAAAGCACTGCCTGTAATGGAGTCCCCATTTTTCTTTTCCCTTCACATACAACTGCACACAGCTATGTATCTTCAGTTTCCAGGCTCAGGTCAGCACTGTTGGCAGCTCTCTGCCCACCCCAGCAATGCAAAGACACCCTGGGAGTGCTCTCTGAGTCAGCTGAGTCAGCTCAGTCTTGCAGCTCCCACTGAATGTAGTCAGCTAGAGCCACCCAGATGTGTCCCAAATACAGCATGTTCCCTGGCACCCCCAGACTGGTGCCTGACAGCAGGGATCATGTTCCTTTCTGCCACATACAGTTAATTTATATAAACCAGCACTGACGTTTATTTAGCTCTGCATGACACTTTCTGAGAGGCTTTGGAAAAGCAGGGCTTTGTCTGGGATCCTGCACTGTGTCAGGCCTAAGCACAGGAGGCAGGGAGGTGGGATGGGGAGGACAGAGCAGTGCCCAGTGTCTCCAGCCCCCCAACACAAGTTTTCAAGGCATGGATTACCGTCAACTTTCACTGTATGATTCCTTAAACATTATTGTTCTGCCCTAGGTCACTGTCAGCGTGTACAGCACTCAGAGAACTAACAGCAACTGCAGGTAAACTTCACAGCAGCTGATTGCAAACTTCCAGAAAACCAATGCGTGTTTAGGTCGACAGTCAGAGTCAGAAGGGCAATTTGGTTGCTCCTATTCATGTTGCAAATGTGTGCTGACAATTTTCATTTTCCTAGATGTAATCTTTTTGAAGGATACAGCAGCAGAGCTGTATGACTCTTTTACATCCCACAATTAGCATGTACCACTTACAGTCCTCTTCCAAGCTGTCTGGCTGTTAGCACTTAGGAAAATACCAGAGCTCAAATCTCTGTTAAGACTTCCTTATTAGCCCAACTGACTCACCTCAAATCCACAACTTTGTACAAGGATCTCAAAACTTCACCAAAAAAAATACACTTAATTCTTCTGGTCTCTCGAGTTTCTGCCAAACTGCCTGAATGGTTCACCTTCCCATATATGATGGGGAGCCTTGTTCTTGCTGTTGGCCTGAAATACACAGAAGAAAAACCCAGTTTGAATCCCACTTTCACTTGGCTTTAGAGAACTTGGTAAAGTTTGTTTTGGGACATGTCACTATGGTCTTTTTCCTTTTAGTTACCGTGGCTGCCCAAGAGAGACATGACGTGACAGAACATCTGCAGTGTGTGTAGCTCTCCTCCCCAAGAAGCAGACCAAGAAAAACAGCCTGGCAGTGAGGTCAGGTAAGCAGCACATGACAATTTGGGTGCTTTTTGCTGCTGTTAAACCGTTCAGATTCCTGTGGACACTTCTACTTTTTGTGTGTGTGTGGTCCTACGTGTTGCTAGCAGTGCTTCATGAGATGGGCTCTACCTCTGCCAGCAAAGCTGCTCCAGCTCTCTTCTCCTCTGTTTCCACTGCTCTGCTATGAAAACACACTTGCCTGCAGTTATGGGATGGAAAGAAAACATGTAAGGGATGCAGAGAAGGAAGATGTGTAGTCAGCTTTCTGGGGGAAAGAAGTGGGAATGACCTGCCAGCAAACATTAACTACTGTCTCATTTTTTTTTCCAAGAGATTGGGAAAACAAGGAAAGAAAAAAAATTGCACAGGAAAAAATCAGTATATCCAACCTTAATTATGGTAATGGATCACAAGTGGCTTCTGGCACTCAGTTGAAACGTGTCACCCTGTCAAAGACCAGGGAGATGAAGCAGCAGCTTGCAGCCATAAGCCAGACCAAGACAGGCTAGCAGTTGTGAAGAGAGCCCCAGGAAATCCAAATCAGGAGAGAGTCCAGCAGCTTCACAATTCTGAGTACAAGCAGGCAGGATACCCTGCTCAAAATCATCATGCACAGTGAATTCACCACACTGCTCTCTAAGTGCATCTTTCTGCATCAAATGGCACTTGTAGTTAGGCTGTGTCATTTCACATTGCATTAGCCTGTATCATCCTGTATCATTTGGCACTAAAATGATATGTCATAACATATACATAACCTGGGACATGTCACACCCTATATTTACAGTATTTAGTACATTTTGTTTGATTATATGACCATCTTGTCCATCTTTTTCACGCCTTCCTCTTACTGAAGCTGATGGAGGAAGCATATGAAGAACTGACAGGATAATCAGGATCCAGAAGCAGAAGGAGGGGATGAGTGACAGTCGAGTTCCACTAACTTAATACCAGCAGCATCATTTCAGTTAACCTCACATACTTCTAATTCCCCTTTCTGTCTGTGGAGCATCCCCTGTTGTCATAATGTCAGTGAATGCCATTAAGCCTGGATAGTAATTTACAAAGTCCTGAATAATCCAAAGGAATAATACTGAATTTTATTAAAGCTGTTCAGCTTCTTCATTTGGTCTCTTGCTTTCATGAGGATATCCTAAGGCATTTGATTGTTTTCTTCTTGCTAGATAAGGTCTTTTCTTTCCTGGCCTAAATTAAAGACTATATGACAGCTTTGTTGATTAGCCACAGCCAATTTTAACAACATAATGTATAATATGTCATCTATATCTATAAATATGATGACATGATATTTACTTCAGTGAAATCTTCCTCATCCGTGACAGGACAAAAGATTTAAAAGCAGCCAGTGACTACATACTGTAATAGCACTCTGAATTTCCTCTCAGCACTTACCAGATCAATATCAGGAACTGGAAAGAAACTGGCCTGGAGCAAGACATGAGGATACAAATTTGTTGTGATGCTGATGAGCCTCCAAGCAGAAGCATACTGCCAAGGTGGTGATGAGAAGAGACACAGAAGAGCTCTGACAATGAAGCATCATTTCCCAATCTCCTAAAATTCAAGTGCTCCACTTCCAGCACACCTGTTCTTCACAACTAATCTGCTCTTGGATGAAGACCTGCACAGAATTAAAATAAAAAAAAATCTATATCTCTCCAAGTCACAGTCACAACCAATCACAATGGACAACCAATAAATGCAATATATGGTATGTTCAGTAGAAGACAGAGTAAAATTAATGAAGATGCCCAGCCCTGGAACCCATACACGATCATAAAAGCAGAGAAAACCTCTCTTGTTAAAAAACAAACTCTGTATAAAATTGTATATTGCTGTGCACAGGCAGTTTCTGGGCAGTTTCTATGTTACAGCACAGCAATAATTCAGCTGCACACAGCAGCCCTGCCTGGCAGTTTATGGAGAATCTATAAGGCAGCACAATATCCAAATAACATGTCGGGGGGATTTAGATGGGCACAGTGCAGTAACTGGAATTGGATTTGGGATGCTCTCTCAGCCTCGCTCACAATCAATTACAAGGCCCTTTGGAGCTACACACGAGCAAAACCCTCATTCAAACCTCCCCAACAGGCTGCTCTCAGGTACACACTCTAGGAGTGGATGGGCACAACACAGTGTCACATCCTCCTGCCTCATTTTCCCTGCTCACAGCACCCCAGGGATCCCAGGCTGAAGGCTGGGGTGGAGGGGAAGCACCAGCCATGCTGGAGGGTGGTGGCAGTGATGGCAGCTCAGGGCCACATCTCTCCCTGGGGGCTGAGTGCAGGTGAAGTGACCACCTGTGTTCTCCAGTTTGGTTTACTGGGGTGCCAATTTATGCTCTTTCTTTTAAAAACTCACTAACAGAACAATTGTTTACTTCAGACAAAGCCTCTGACTCTGTTTCTCTACAATGACCTTTTCCCATACAGATGAACACTGTTTATGTTCTCCTCCCTCCTGTTCTCAGTTTAACAGGCAGTGCTCAGAGGCTGAGGTGACCTCCATCAGATCTTCTGCCACCTAAGAATTATAATACAGGAAGTGATTCAGATGAGAGCCCATGAAGTCCATCTGCATGTCAAACACTTTGTCTGTTGGTGTCAAAGGCCAACACATAACGATACCTGATGTCTGAATTTCAAATTCATTTCAATCAGCTAATGCTTAAAGAAGCATGGGAAGAAACAAAACACAACCAGTACAGAGGAAAGATAAGCTGAAGGAGCCAAAAAGGTTGACTGACCCCATTTTTTTTTCTGGACCTATTTTTCCCACACTAGATTAAAAGCTGGACCATTTCCTGACCCAAGTGGAGCTTACCAGGTTAAATTTCATCCATGCCAAGATGTTACAGCATCTTGAATCAACAGAACAGTTTTGTGCCTAATGCACAGTTCAGAGTTAAAGAGAAACCTGCAAGGTTAACAAGTGACAGGAAGCAATTAATTAAAGTTTTGATAATGTACTGTTTCACAGTGATTTTACTTCATAATAAATTTTACGTCCTAAAGGAAGAACAAAACCTTGGAAAAATGTGTGCCTAATGTAAGAGACTGGCAAGCAAGGTGGACTCCTCAGCACTGTCCCAGGAATTTTGGCAGCTTTAACTCTGTTTATGGAGTTACAGTTGTTATTCAGAAACGCTTAGTCATTGATGTGCTTCCTTAAATTGGCTTTTTCTGATAAAATATTCCATAAAAATCTGGATGTCTTCTCTTCAAAAATTCACTTCCATTTGATTACACCCCCAGAACATTTGCAAAATAAGTTTCATGTTTCTTTACCTTGAGAATTAAATCTTTTTGACGAAGAAGTGCAGCACATGTATCTTCTGACACATTCAGTGTCAGCCCCTCCTGCAGACATGATGCCAGACTGGACAGACGTGACAGCTGCTTTACTAAGGTTGTTTCTACAGTACCAACAAACATGAAGGAATTCCTGCAAAGCCTCGTAGCCTGCAGTGGGCTCCACGAGTCCACATGGTCTTGCTTTCCTTTTTAAATCAAAATTCTAGAGTGTAAATTAACTTCCCAAACTGAGAAATCCACAGATTTATCTTTTTTAGCCTAACGAGGATTATCACCTAGAACATTAAAATTTTGGTCTCTAGTTTCTCCATCTCCCTACTTCCCAAGGTTTTTCAGAATACAAAAATTCCCTCCTTCTTAACCAGTGAAGAACAATAGAAGTATGAACATTACAAGAAAATGTGATAGATGACAGCTCTTGCAATGGCAGTTGAAAGCCAGGGCCCCCAGCACAATTCCAGCGAGTGCACAACATTACTATAGTTACAGATTAGACCAAGGGAGGGATTTATGTATGCAGTGCTGATTGTGCATTTTAACACGTTGGTAACTGGCATTTAACTCCTGGAATAACAGCTTAAATCCGGCCATTAAATTCATTTTAATTAAATGTTTGTGAATGCTTTTTGCTATTACACACCACAGAGATACTGCTAATGACTGCTCCATTAGTCTCCACACAGCATTATTCCCTGTAGGAAGCCCCTTGCTGCTTTGCCCTGTTTTGGGGAGGGTGTCAGCATTAGTTTTTATGCACAGGGCCTGATTTTTCTGCTGCTGCAGGAAGACATCTCATTGCTCAGGCTGTCAGTGCTCATCCCTCAGCACGGCGGGGGATCGGCAGCGTGTGCTGCAGGGAGCCCATGGAGCAGGGCTGGCTGCTGTACTCCTCAGCATTTCTCTTCTGCTGCCCTTCCCCTGAGGCTGTTTCTTGCTTTCTGATAGGTTTGAACAGAGCTCCTGGGTGTTTACTAAACTGAAAGGATAGAACTGATTCCCAGAGGCTTTGGGTTTTGCTCCCATACCTGTTGTGTTCCCAGACAAGCCTGGACGCACACGCAGGAATCCACAGGGGTCCCTGCAGTCACTCACATTTCCATCTCCCCAGCCCCCCCAAAACCTTCCACAGCACTGAGCACCACAGGCAGTCAAGCAAGGTGGCTTTAGAGGCTGTTGTCATAGCACCTGCCCTGTGACAGAGAAGGAACTGCCATTATCACCAAGCTCATCACCATGTCCATCCTGCTCCTGCATACAACCACAGCCCCCAAGGAGCTTCACCAAGTGATGCCTTCCACCTGACAATCACATCCCTCATCAGTCCTGCTGGGAGCTACCCCAAAGCTCACCATGCTTACAGTAAAAACTTCCATCTGCACTCCAGAATTTGCATTTGGTAAAGGCTCATTTGTTTCTCTCCCTTAAGCATGAAAAATTTAGGTTTAAACGGTTATGAAGGAGAACTTTCTAACATCTCCCTGCCTAAGTCACCTCTGGTGCTATATAATTGTGCAGCAGTCAGATATAGTAGTACTTAATCTCTTTTCTAATACAATAAGATGCCTATATCACAGAAGAAAGGAATTTAAGAAAATTTTTTTAATCTACAGTGTGATTGGTGTTAGGTGGGTGGAAGGTTAAAATACCAGCAAGGATACACAGGGAGACAGAACACTATGGGTGGTGAGCAAAGCCCAGCTCCTTTGCTGGAACTGGTTAAAGATGATTTTGGAAGAGGTGTCACAGCATGACTTGGTTAAGCTTTCTGTAAACTTGACAAATACAACTCTCTCAAAATAAATGGAGAAATACTGTTTTCACATGCTTAAAGCACTAATCTCTGGAACAGAGGGACTATTAGCAGGACAGTAATTTGTCTGCAGCTGCCAGAAGAGCCAGGAAGTGGGAGAAATGGTATTCTCTGCTGCTAATGGATGGATGAGACTTTGCTTGGGTTAGTGGGTGAATGGAAGGAAGATCAACTCTTCCTCTGCAGAAACAAGAAATTACAGCAACAGCAATCATAACTTGCTGCAGAAAGCACAAGACACAGGCCTACAGCTCACAGGAGCTCTGAATTCCCACTTTCATTGAAGTTCACAGGCACAATGTCATTGGAAGGAAGTTCATTCTCCTGTTTAATAATCCTTAAATTTTAACACAGAAAGAGATTTGAATTGAAAAAAATCCAAGCACATCACTGACTAGCACACTGAGGAGGGTTGTCCAGTCATGAGTTGGTGCCTGTTTTCAGGACCCCAGTCTTTCAATCAGGAGTGGGGAAACTCTGGGAACCTGAGCCAGCCCACTGAGGCCTGTGGTCATTGTTGTAAGTGCATTTAGGATGTCCTTCAACAGGCTCAATCCAGCAGCAGACTGCTGGGAAGGCAAACAGAGTGACAAGGAAGTGTTCCCGTTGGAGAACTGTGAATAAAACCCCAAGTGTGTTCCAACAGAGCCTTTATCTCACTGCATAACTCGACTTCCTGCCTGAGGAGCAGTCCACTGGAAGATTTACACGGTGCTCTGGGCAGGATTGTTGTCAGGACACCGATGAACTGTTTCAGAAGGTCCTAAATTGAGGAGCAGTTCAGACACATTCAAGGAGAAAGAAAAGGATTTCAGACAAGCATTTCAAAACCAGCTCCTGAGATGCTATTTCAAGAGAAGAGCTGTATCACTTCATTTTCCAGACCACTTATCCCCCAGCTCCCACTGTGATGAGTAAGAATTTCTGGATGCTCAGCAGTTTTGAAGAGCAGGATGCCTCATTTGGGAACAGACGAGCAGTGGCAGCAGGAATGTGGTGGCTCAGCAGGAGCTGAGCAGTCCTGGGGAGGTGGGAAACGCTTGCCTGCTCCCATTCAGGGGGCAGCCCCTGTCCAGCTGCTGGGCTTGGCATTTCCCAAGGCTCCATTCACAGCAGAGTTCCCTGAATCCAGCTGTGATATCCTGCAGGAGACCAGGCTGCAGGGCTTGCCCACTGTATTAGTCCAAGGCAGTTCTTGCCTCCAGCCCTGCTCCCAGCCCAGGGAGTCTCTCCACACCTGCACGAGGAACACGAGCACAGGGTTTGCTGCTGCTGCCCCCAGGCTGGAGGGGCTTATCCCTGTGGGGAAACACAGCCCTGAGCACCAAAAACCTGTGAAGGCATCGCCCTTGACCTTTCACTTTAAAGAGAAATATTTCACGTGAGTCAATGGAAAAGAATGAGCTGCTATGAATCTGGTGCATCGCTTCCTTCCAAAATATGCTGATGATGAATTTACATGCCCACCCCCACCCAAAAAAAAAAACAAACCCAAACAAAGATATTTTAGCTGATTCAGTTCCACATCCAGTGTGATGAAGAATCTGAGGTTCATCTTCTGGAAATGAAGGAAATATCTTTTGGAAAGCTGAAAGAACATGGGAGATAGACTGAGGCTTTACCAGCCTTTAAAGCACCAGTGTCTTATGAAGGAGAAATTTTTGGTTTCAGACTTTCACAGTAGAAAGCCTGAAGGGCTGGCTTTAATTCATTTGCAATTTCTTGCAATAATCTAATTTAGATGTCAAACAAAGTTCTGGGTTATTACTTTTCAGAGAAATTACAATGTAATTGTTATTGTTTTCATCTATAATTACTCTGATGGAATTAACAAAGCATATTTTTAATAAGATTTGCTTATCTGAGAGATAACACTTGTACATAATATAAACAGAATTTAGCCTTCATTCAGTGCTGTAATATTTTCTGTATATGTATTTACAATAACATCAGAGTTTAGCTAAAGGGAAACCTCTTTCTGTGTGGATTTTGCATCTGGCTATATTCATATATCAGCAGGAGGAAGTGGACAAGAATACTCCTGCACAAATAATAAGCTTGCTATATTTTAATTTAGAAATTGATACATTAGGCAAAATACCATCACTCTTGTTTGGAATATGTCAACATATTCCTCTGTACTTCAGTGAAGATTACAAGGTACATCTGCACAGGTCTGTCAAGCCATTTACTTAATCATTTTGCTGTCTTTAAATAGAGTGTGCTAGCCACTGTTTTCACATTGAACATCAAATATTAACTTGGACAAATATACTTTGTAGACATGATTACACCTGGAAGCATGGACTGCAACATTTACAGTACACATTTTGTAGGAACATCACCATGCTTTATCATAGTCAAGGATTTCCAGTTTTGTTTTCAACTTGGAAATCAGAAAGGCATCAGAAAGTTGAAATTTGAAAGTCTCCATTTCAAGTTTCAGATTTCAGCATTGCTCTCTGCTATTTCCCCCCACTTTTTTTGTGGGGCAGCCAGCATTTTGATAGCCAGATTTGCACAGAAGTCACTGGCTGAGCATGCATGTATGTACATTCTCTTCCACACAGTCACGTTTGCTGTAAAGCAGTGAGGTCTCTCATGGGATTTGAAAACTTTCTTGCACTATTTGTATGCAACTGGAAGGATAATTTCTCTATTTAAGCTTTTCACCTCTGTGGCTGGGGACTGTCCTCTGTACAAAGTCCTGGTAAGGGCTGTGTCAGATCTACAATACACAGCAGTATTTTCACAGACTTAAATCATGGGAGTTCCCACAAGGCAGTGACCTCTGTTTATAGAGCTCAAGTTTATGAGCTATATATTTTATTATATGACTGTCTGAAAACCATATTGTATGAAGTACTCTGCATTGTCATGAATCACTGTGGGATTGGCTGAGAAAATGTATAAGGGTCTCTGCTGCAGGGTCAAGAGTACATTCCTCTGTGACCCTTCACTTTAACGTGAGGCAAGCATGGAAAATACCAAAGACTCTTTTTCCACTGATTGGAGTTGAAATGGTTCAGATTTTATTAAACAACAGATAATCCCACTATCAATCTAGCATCTTAAAATGGGAAACCACCAACAGAGAATAGACAAGCATGAGCCAACACTAAAATGTGATACATACACACACAGAACCTGCTATCCAAAGGAGCAGCTCTAATAAAGATATTTTATTTTTTTTAACATATTCCTTCTGTTGCCTGAATGACTGTGACTCTTTTTTACCTTAACTATTGTGCCCAGTGAATTAAGGCAATGTAAATTATTCAGGTATGTCTTGTGAATCTTTAATGAAGAACCTCCGTAGCAAAAGAAAAGAAAAAAAAACCCAACAAACTGGACATGGAATTGTGTCCATCTGCAAAGGCCTTCCCTAATTATATTCAAATAGAGAACATTTTATTAGAGAGAGAAATCATAAAAATAACATTTTGATACTGCTCTGTACATTTCTGAAATCCTAAGAACAACATGAGCTCAGCATTGTTTTTAATGCCAGATTTTTATCATTGGAATTCTGAAGTCCGAAGTGCATAGTACATTTACAGAATGCTTGAGAAAGCCCAGAAATTGTGTATGACACTAGTTAATTTCTGAAGGTGAAGAACAAAATCCCCTCCCTTTCAAGGGTCTCAGTTTTTCATTTTAACAAGACAGATACTGTACTATCTAATTTTGTAAAGAAAAATATTATCCACTTTCATCTAATGCAAGCATCTAGATTAACTAGAGGAGCTGTTTTTATATATTTTTTATATTTCATGCGAGTTAAAAGTGGTTTTCAGTGAGGAGATAATTGATATTGTGCTTTTAGAGCAAACCAGTGAATATAAATGCTTTGCAGATAAAAGATATTGAAAGTTTGAAAACAAACATACACCTTGGATAGCCTACCCTAATTCATCAGACAGTTATTCAGAATGACAGGAAATACAGGCTTGAATCTTATAAGAAACACATTTTTTTCTTGAAATTTATGAAAGAAAAGATTTGTCTGGAAATGTTCTCAGTGGGGCTTCCAGAAATGGCTACCCTCTTGTTTTGAACTGGGCAATTAGGGCACTGATTAATAGCAATTCACTGTATTTTCTTCAAAAAACTCCAAAGACAATCATCTCCTGCAGCATCAGTCTGACCTGACATTTTTGACATTTGTTCTCAGATTCTTTGAAGTCAGCTGAAAGGTGTGGGGTGTTTGGTTGTTTTGTTTTTGTTTTTTTTTTTTTAGTGGGGCCAGAAGCTTCAAAGCATGTCCTTACATTAACCACCCAAATAAGATGGCTTGGTCTTCAAAAAGGCTTAGTATAGTGAAGTTTAAAGAAGCAAAATCTAAATTTTTTTTAAAAAAATAAATGTAACATTCACATGCTCAAATACAGCTTAATGCCTCTGGCTGTAAAATATGAGTGCTAGGACTTGTGATTTTCTTCTCCCAGGTGAGTGGCCTAGTTGCCAGGCTATAAAAAGTCATTTACTCCTTCAGCCTGGCCCAATTAATATTTAATTATGTCAGGCAAAGTGGAACAGCTTGAGTGGAAGGACTTGAGGGTCCCCACACAGCCCAGGGTAGCCCAAACTTACAAATCCACGTGGTACAACAAAAGCAAAAGTGAACCCAGGTCTTCTGCATCCTAAGCAAATGCCCTAAATTGCTGTCTAGCAGGGGAAAACCAGTATTACCTCTTTTGTCAGCTGCATTTGGTGCTGGGACCAAACCACTATAGATTAGCTCTGAGGCTCAAGATCCTTTGGGAAAAGGAAGACAGGCTCTCAGGTTGTGAAGCCTGACAAGGATTAAATGCAAGAGAAGTGTCTACCTACCCCCCAAACTGTCAAAACAATGCTCAGCTGTGAGTGCTGAGAGGCAGCATCAGCACCCAGGCAAAGAATTCTTCATCTTGGATTTCAGCAGCTCAGTGGCAGGCAAGGAACCAAAGCCCCTCTCTGACCTGAGCTCTGATCTAGGGCCAGATTTTACTTGACAGTCAGAAGTGACAGGTAGAGGAAAAGAAAATTAATCCATTTGCCTGCATGCCTTGTCTTCTAGCTGCCATTCAATGTTTTGTGTCAGGTGTTTTATATGCAGGAGGTTACAAAGAGAACTGCTTTGTGTTTTCATTATGTCTGAAAAAGGTACTATTTGAACATTTGGTTTTGTCTCCCTCAATTCAAAATACACACTTCCTGGACTGAAAAGGCACATCTTCCCACTGATAGAAGAGAAAAATTTCCAGTTCCCACCACT
The DNA here is from genome assembly GCA_024734555.1 of Trochalopteron elliotii. Taxonomy (NCBI): domain Eukaryota; kingdom Metazoa; phylum Chordata; class Aves; order Passeriformes; family Leiothrichidae; genus Trochalopteron; species Trochalopteron elliotii. Next base: position 372,783 of record JANPWX010000211.1, read on the forward strand.
ATTTCATAAATTCAGTTTGCAATTCCTAGCAGAAGCAAAGCTCTGTTTATGCTGTTATTGTATACTGTACCTGAAAGCTTTAGGCAACCAAGGGCTAAGGTGAATTAACTCAGTGCTCTCTGTTCAGAACATGAAATTCATGTTCACGTTAATGAAATTTCATTCAGAAAATGAAATGTGAATGTTAATAGCTGACAGGCCTGTGGGTATGAACAACCCCTAAATTTAGACAAAACCCTAATGTCAAAAGAGCACAATTTAACCCAAAGCAGATTCTGTACCTTGAGTTCACACTGCCTGTGGATCAGGCAGGGAAGGCAGCATGGGAGGACTGTGCCTGCTCAAGGCCAGTCCCTGGCAAGGACACCCAGATGGGGAGGGTTTGTGGTACCTCCCACCCTCGTGCCCCACAGAGCTTCACAGAGCCCAGGCCCCTCACACTTGGAGTTTGTCTCCAAACCCTGCAGCTCCTCCACTCTCCCAGTACAGACCTCCTGTTTCCTGAGCTCTTGTCCCAAATCCACTGCAGCCCACGTCTTCCTCTATCTTTTTTTCTTCCAAATTGTGCCCCAAAGCCTCCTGTATGCCACAGACCTGAGCTCCTTAGAGCTTCTCTCCCACATCTCCACCTGCCCTCTCTGCCAGGCTCCCTCCTGTCAGGCTCTGCACCCACCACAGCATCCCTTCACTCTGAATCACTCCATCCATACCCACTCCCTACCTCAGCCCATAAGCCCTGCTGTGGGCCCAGCTGTTCTGCTTGTGCTGATCACTGACTACTGATTTTGTGGCCTCTGCTGTCCCTCACCCAAGCTCTGACATCCCTCCAGCATTCACTGCCACTTTCTGACTTCCCAGCCCAGCCAACCCAACTCATCTCTTCCCAGGACCCTGCAGGAAAGTTGTTCTGACTTCTGCTTCTGGCAAACATTTTCAAAATCTGAATACAGGCTACACTTGCCCAAAAACCAGCCTGGTTCAGCTCTGAAGAAATTAAAATGTACCACCTCCAAGAATAGGATATATAGAAGCTATAAAGATCTGCTAGTGTGAATTGGCCCCAAAAAGAAGCAACTACCAGTCTAATTTCTGTGCACACAAATGTGGACCCAGCTTTGGTTTCCACTGTGCATTTAGTTATATCTGCCAATGACTGGATGGTGCCATAGAGGTATCCATGTTGGAAATATATAGAGGTATGCCTGTTGGAAATAATGTGAAGAACCCTGATGCTTTAAAATGTGACATAAATATCAATAAGCTGTCATAGTGCTAAGCCGTAAGCAATGCATGTGAGCTTATCACTGTCACAGCTTAGTGCCTGGGAATGGCTGCCTGATATATGTTCTAGAACTCCCCTTTGCTTCAGAAGCAGCAGATTAAGAGTATTTTGTCACTTCTTTTAGCACGTGTTGCACATTTTTTAGAGCCCAGGCCTGAAAATGAGTTATCTTTAGGATATTCAAGCAGGCCTGACATCCCAGTGTGACAGGATTTCTGTGGACATCGGTGCTGACCACTCTGTACATGCTGTTCATATCAGTCCTTAGTCAGCAGTTAGGGATGGCTCACTTCCTGCTGATGTTCTCCAGTTTGGGGGTTTTCCTGCATTTAGCAAGCCATGAAAATATGTAAAAAAGGTCACTGGTTTAAGTATTGCCTTTGGGGTTTCTTCTAAATATTGTGCAAGAATATTACATCTTGATTTTAATGGATCTCATCTCCAATCTTACTTTCCAGTAATTGTATTAATTATAAGAATTTTAATCATTATTTTTAGCATTTCTAATCTCTATTAAGTTGATGAAATAAATATTTGGTGATATATTT
>JANPWX010000211.1:374949-445924 GCA_024734555.1 Trochalopteron elliotii
CCTGCCCCCCCTGCATCGCCCACTGCTCTCCCTTTGCCCAGGCCAGCTGCCCTTGCTCCACTTCCCCCCCTGCCCAAGGGGAGCTCTGGGAATGCTGGCTGGAAGAGGGGAGGCCAGACATACTGGGAACAGCTTCCCTGGCCAAGCAACTACAAAGGCTACTTCAGAGTATGAATGAGAGCCTGGGAATGCCTCAAAACCAATTTTCCCTCCATTTCTAACATAGCAGGGACATTTTACCCATCTTTTCCATAAAGGGAAGGAGCTCATGCTGGCACGAGCATCATGTCACTCCAGAATAATTCTATCAGATTTATTACATCTAAGTGCTTCAGTAAATATTTAAAGAATCTGATTGCAGCATATACAGCTCTAAGAGATTAAAAAGAAATGTTACCTTACATTGGCATATAATGTTATTTACCTAAGATAATTAAATCAACTCAGTTAATCACTAAATCAACTAAATTTTCATTACCATGACACGCTTAAGGAGTACAGGTGACGTCTGGTTAGAAATGTTAAAGTAATAATAATAACAACTGTTGGTTGGTGGAACTAAATTAAAGTGACATTAAACCTCACAAAGTATCCTCACCACTAATCTTAGACAAAAGTCAAGTTTGCACTGCTGTAGAGGAAAGTACTCATTCAGTTGTGAGGAGTATAGTTTAGGCATATTTACCACTTTCCCCTCTATAAATACTAAATAAATATCACAGTGCCCTTAACCACTTCACAGGTGGGAAAGCAATGCCCTGCAGCACATACTTCCCAAAGCAACCAGTGGTTTTCATGAGGCCAAATCTTCTGACCTTTATTTAGTACTTCACAGAGAACCCTTCATTGGAGTGCTTACAGCTCTTCACTAATTCCCTATAGGCATGCTTAGGATACTCCAAGGTGATTATTCAGTTTAAAGGTGGCTGATCAGAATCATTTTACTGCCAAAAAAAATTGAAAGCAAAGGCATGTGTAGCAGGCCAATAGCCAGGGAAGAATGGTCAGAGGAATCAAGTTTGAGAACAGATGAACAACTGTCATTAGCAGCAGAAAAAATAGCTTCTTTTTTCCTCGTGAAACAGTGCCACTGTATGGTTCCATTTCACATTTAATTTACACTCTGCACCTCTGTGTATCAGATAGCACCTGGATGCTGCTGTACTTGCACAGACACTCCTTCCTCAGGAGGAAACTGGCAATTGTCACTGCACACAACAGCAATACACTCAAGGAGTCAGAGTATTTTTTCCAGGGAAAAGCTGAACTTCTACACTTTTACTGTTCTTTCAAGATGTAACTTCTGATTAAAGCTTCCTTCAATCAGAGACATTCACTGGCAATACTATTGTTCCTCAGCAACATCTCTGTAGTGACTGATTACAAAGGGAGCTGGTTCTCAGCAGAAAAAATATTACAAACTCTAGTGCCCCAAATGGGAAGTAATCCAGTTTTGATTGCTGACCGCAAAAAGAAAAAAAGAGAAGAATTAAAATTAAACTCTTAGAATATTTTTATGGTTACTAACAAAATTAATAATAGCTTTTCAAGACTTGAATGCTCTGTGCATTTTTTTTCTCTTAACATCTCCATAAAACCTGTAGTTGTCTCTATTCTTCCAGATATAGTCCTGAGGAACAGAAATAAGGTCATTCCATCAAAAGCAATGTTAAAAATGGTACACCAGGGAACAGAGCCAAAAATTTACTTAAAATAATGATCAACTCTTGTAATCTACTGGTCACTACATGTCAAGAACCTTCCTTCCCTTGTGCTGATCCACTGGGATTTTTAATGTCTTGCAGTCGTCAGCCTGAGAACCATCCTCATCCAGGCATATGCAAAAGCCTCGTATTTTTAGCCTGGATCTGTTGATCCAGGTGGCATCCCTTAAATTTCCATTTCCTGGGAGTCCATCCAAGAGGAGATGGAAATCATCTTGGCCAGCTGCACTGCAGGAAATGGGCCACGAGTGGAAAACCACGGCTGAGCATCAGCACACAGCAAGGAGTGGGGCTCCTGTGAGGCCAAAATGCAAAAGGGAGGTGGGAGGGAGGAGCCGAGGGAGCTGCAGCTGCCAGCACAGATTTGGGGAGCAGAACCTTTGTGCTTGCTCTGCTCTGCTTCAATCTGTGGTCACTGCTCTCAGCTGTAAGACAGAGTCTCACCCCAGTTACTTTGACGAGTGAATTCTCTGATCAGATGAACTAGGGGACAGCTACATTTCAAATCCTTAACCCTTGCAATTTAGATTCACCTTTCATGGCTCATCCTTGCCAGCACCTTCTGTATTCTCTGTTCTAGTACCTAATGTACAATTTATATTCCTTTATTTTTAATCACCTTTACTGTGTAATTTTCTTAGGTACTTATCTACCATTTCATCTCCCTGCTTTGCCTAATTACCTGTCCCTTTCCTTGAGATGGTTCTTTTATTCCCTTCTTACTTTTCAGAATCATTAGCATTGCATTATTATTCTTAACAGCAGTACATTTATGTTTATTATGCAGTGTTTGCAAATAAATAGAGAACTGAATTTCTGGCTGTATTTACCTAAAGCTAAAAGGAGAAAATGCAATGTGGGTTGAATTCTCATTTCATTTACTTGCTTATTTTGGAAGGAATAATTTTTAAAGACTTTTAAGACCTCTGCTTTACAATCAGTACTTTTTATAGCTTTGGTGCTGCAAGGAATGTTGGAAAAATTTATCAAAACATATCATTTTAATACACAAGAAAGTACTAATATTGAATCCAGTTTTCTTCTTCCTTCGATACTGCTCTTTTCCTTAAGGAAATACTTGTAACTACATCAGATAACTGAAATGATCCTGAGTAAATGGTGACATTCTGCCCTGTGAAGCACTTCTTGTTCATCCATATTTGACTTTATAAACATCATAAAAGGATAAACCTTCTCACACAGTGTTTTACTGCTGTAACCTGTTGGACTGTAATTTATTTTCCCCTGGCTGTGTGGTTACCTTGCCATGGGGTAACAAGACTAAAGTGATGCCAGGCCCTTCTCCCATTCAGGGAAAGGACAAACACTCCTACAAGATTACAGTGGAAGCAAAGCTAAATTCACCCAAGCTCCCCAGCCAGGCAAGTGTGTGGCTGGGCAGTAGCCACATTTGAGTCCAAAGGCCTGTTAAACACATAAAGATCAGTCCAGACATCCCTACCTGATCAAGGCCCAGCATGTCTGCTGATCACAGAGCAACAGATTCATCTGGTTTTCTTTTGCAGAAGCAGGAGGAAGGTGGAAACTGTTGGAGTATAGCATTGCTTTGTTTGAGCTCATTTTGCTTAAAATTAGCTGAAGCAATTATGGTTTTGTATAAACTAGTCTTGCTTCCTGACAGCCTGAGCACTGACTGCCATACCCATGCAGGCTCTCAGCCAGACTACATTAAAAAAATTGACATTTCACTTTCTTCAAAGGCTGAGAGAAACTTAGCCTTTGAAGAAAGAAAAAGGCATTCTCTCTTCCTCTGGGTTAGGCAGCAGGGCTTTTAATTAATCCAGGGAAACAGGGAACTTCTTCCACTAGGGAAGGTCCCAATTGCCCAATTCTTAGTGAGCCACTCACTTCATGACTCTGTTTCTCTTTCTGTGCTGCTGTCTATTTAAAGCCATGAGCTGTGCCTTGTGCCCCTTGGCTGCTCTCACTCCCTCAACTGCTACACCCCATGTAACATGGGGTCTGGGGATAGCCCGAGTCCTTAGGTCCCTTCTATTGCTCATGTTCATAGGAAAAGACACTTGTTAAACACTAAAAACTAGATGGGAAGTGACCCCAACATCTCAGTATTAATCCAAAGGTGATTTGAGATTTGTTACATGCATTCTTTCCCCTTTGTCAGCAGTAGATAAAACTATCTGACATTTCATGGGAATTCTGTGCCTTGCCCATTAAGTGTTGTCTGAGGCTCCCAGGACCAGCTGCACTGTGAGATGTGTGGTTTTATGAGGACAGGGTGCTGGCTGGTGGCTGCTGCATAGCCCTGCTCACACCAGAGCTGAGCTGTGAGCTCAGGGAATCACATGGCACTGGACAGAGGTTGAAACAATGGAGTGGCAATTATTGCTTGTTCTTGTCCTAAGATGTATCACTGAGCTCAAAGGTGCTGCTTCCATTTCTTATTTTGATCTTGTTTTATTCTTTATCCCAGAGACACTACCAGACAGCGAACACATTAAATAATAAAGGAAGCAAAACCCTTATATCAATCTTTCCCTAAGAAGCTCCAGTTGTGTTTTATTAACAGAAACATTTCAGTTTCATAAATACTTAATGAAGTGACTGCCTATAGCAGGGAGACACTCCTGAGCTAATTGTTGCTGTGGTCAAACCACCAAGCTGCTTAGTATTTGCTTGCAGCATCACATTACAATGAACACAGCTGACAAACTGGTTATTAAAGTATTGAAAGTATGTCCTCAAAAACTGGGATTGTTTAGTTAGCAGAAGTCATTAGTGCTAGCTCAGGAATGATGTGGACTAAGAGCCTGGTGCAATTCTGCAGCCAAGGTGATCAATGTACAGGAAAACCAGGGAGCTCAGAGGTGATCCCAGGAGAGGTCTGGGCAGTATCCAAAGGCACACTGCTGAGCTCTGCAGCAGTGCCAATGGGAATGGGACAGAGCAGCCACTCCTCCCAAAGGAATCAGGGTAACACCTTAGGATTTTAGCTTGCATATTTTTCATGTATTTGTAATCCTGCAATTCTTTAGTGTATAACTCTGAACTCCATATACAGTGTGAGTGGCTGCTTTCCCATTTTGGTCAGACACAACAAGTTCTCTCTAGACCTCATTGCCTCAGACCCTGAGAAACGTAAGCAAAAGTGAGTTGAGGGGAGCAAATTTGGGGTGAATGACTTCATCAGCTGAAGCTGTAATTGGAAGATTAACCCCCCAATAGGCAAATAGACCAAACTTATAAAAGTGTGAAAACTCGTGACCCCTGGTCCATTTTTGGGTGTAGCCCCTAGGGGGGCTTTGTCTGCCCTAAATGTACCTGAAGGTCCTTCATTAACTATATCTGCTTTTTATTATCTTAATTTTGTCTGGCCTCTGTTTTTATGTAAGCCCAAAAAGGCATCAAGGGCAGTGCTGGCTGCCCAGATCTTCTGAAACCAGGCAACACAGAAAGGTTACTGCAAGATTAAAATAGATGCAGAGGTTGTACACGTGAGATACTGAAGAAGGAAAATGCTAAACCAGCATCTAGACAAGCCTAAAACATCAAGGTGTGAAACCTTACAGTCAAACTAGTTTGGACAGCCAGCAAGGGGTTTCTCTCACTGATGATAAAATAAATTTATTGTATGCTAACTTTATAGGACGCTGAGACTCATTGATACAATGAAATTTATACAATTTTCTCCAAGGTAATTTATACCACATATGCATTGTCATACCCAACAGAAGGGCACTAACACGTTAAATGAAGGTAGTGTTTTCTTCCTTCTTTTATCCTTATTATTATTATTAGTAGTAGTAGTAATGTTAGTGAACTGGCTTGCACTGTTTATTTTGGCTTGTTCATGGGACAAAAAGCCTGACTGGGGATCTGAGAGGACAAAGGTGTGCAGCAGAAACACACCAGAACGCCTGGGTATGACACCGTAGTCCCAAAATGACCTCCCTGTCTGCTGTGGTGGCATCCCTACATTCACTCAAAAGGCAGCACAAGAGAATCCTTGTTCACACTCAGGTTCACTCAGCCTGGAGCAGCCTGGCCATACTGAAACCCCTGGGGAATTAAGCCCAGGGGAGAAAATATATAGCAAATATTACTTGAGTAGTACTGGAGCCTGGAGCTTCCAAAAATAATCATCTGCTGGTCTCACTGATGGATGGGTGAACTCCAGATGCAGGAAATCACCATATAGGGCCTGAGGTATGCCTGGATATGACTGACTGGATATGACTGACTACAGATTTTTTTGCTATTTCTATCATAACTTTTCCCTGCTACACTACACAGTGAGTCAGATTTCATGGTTAGAACAAGTGTGAGTCACACCAAGAATCGCTCTCCAAACCTGTAAAAGTAAATTTATTCATTTTCCTTTTCAGAGACTCTTGCTGATCATCCACTGCTGTTAAGAGGTATGTAATTCAGCAGTCTGATAGGGTGGTTTCAAATATTGAACCGAAAAAATACAAGCTGAACCAAGCAATGGGAAAAACAGATCAGGCATGCAGAGATCTCACTGAAAAGTGATTTAGAAATAAGTTTCAGAGGGAAAAAAGCCACGTCAGGTCAAAGTCTGTTGAGCTGTCTGTCTGCAGCTGGCATTCTCAAAGGATCGCCTACAACAAGCAATCTATGAGAGTGCTGGATTTCATCTCCAGATGTAACAGGGATTAAAACAAGGAAAGATATCAGAAAATATAAAGTGGCATTGGAAGACTCTTCTGAAAGGAAAACACACATGGTTGATTGAAGCAAAATTTAGGTGGTGACTATGTCAGACAGTATGTTGACTACATATAGATATTTAAATTGATAAAAGTGTACATGAGAAAAGAATCCATTTAAACTTTTGCTTTCACGTTGTTCCTTTCCCTTATTCATCACATCTATATCTCACTTGATAAGTTCCTTTCATAAGTTTTCAAACACAGCTCGTGACTCGCTGTGGAGTTACCCATGGAACAACACTGCTCCATGCATGGGCACTAAGCACACAGGACTGGTTTGTACTGGGAAACTGCCTTGTGCAAGAGTGCTGTGCCTTCCCACCTACTTCTGTACAGCCCATTCCTGCAAGCACTCAGCACAGTTGTGGGGAAATCCTCCTGTGAGGTCAATGGCTGCAAGGACAGCAGCTCATTTGGTGCTTTCCTCAAGTTTGGTACTGTTGAAAAGCAGATTTATGCTCTGGCTAGGAAGCATATAAACAAACAGGCCATTATCCAAGTCCGTGGGGCCTGATGGAATGTGCTCCAAGCACTGAGGGAGCTGCCAATGTCACTGTGAGGCCACACTCAATTATCTTTGAAAGGTCATAGTGATCAGGGGATTTTACTCAGGATTGGAAAAGCAAAGCTTCCTTTTATCTTCCTTCTAAGGCAGAGGATGCAGGGATCTACAGGCCAGACAGCCTCACCTTCATCCCTGGGGAGGAGCAAATCCAGGGAAGAATCACAAAGAAGATTGGGGGACTGAAGTGTCTCTGGTGTGGAGAGGCTGAAAGAGTTGGGACTGTTCATCCTGGAGAAGGAAAGGCTCAGTGGGGCTTTACCTGTGTGTTTAAATACCTGGTGAAAGAGTATAAAGAAAATGAGACAGCTTCTCAGGGGCACCCAATGAAAGGACAAGAAGCAATGGACATAAACTGAATAGGCAAAAAAACTCCCTATTAAACATAAGAACAAAACCCCAAGTATCTCTTTTACTATGAGAATGGTCAAACCATGAAACAAGTTGTTTATGGAGTCTCCATCCTCTAAAATACTGAAGACCCAACCAGATCTTGTTCTGAACAATTTACGTTATAGAAGTTGCTTCCAAACTCCAGGATTCTGTGATTTTGTGTGATCCTGGTTTTGTGTTTAACCTGGACACTTTAGTTCAGACTAGATTCTCCTGGATTTATTTTCCTAGAAGACTATCTGAAGATTTGAAAGTTCAGTTCAAATCTGAAGACCTTAGATTGGAAAGGTCTGCACTGTGGACTATCAAAGTGAAGATTACCTTACCTTCTAAACCATTTTTTTTTAACCATGAACACAAGGTACACCTAATTGCAAGGAAGAAGAAGTTAGATGTGACCTATGTGGTCTGTCTCTCCCCAACCTTGTTTCTGCTTTCTTTCCTAGACTTTTGTGATGCTGTGATTCTTGCCAACAAGCTCTGAGAAAAAGTAAGAGAACTTAAAATCCCAGACTTCTAAAGGTTTTCAAGTGGTCTCTATATATCACAAAATTCTACAATGACAGGTTGATAGGAAGTTTTTTTTTCTTTTAAACACTCTTTACTGTAATCCTCCAGATAGCACAGGGAGCCCTAGCTATAATATTTTCTTTGAATTAATGTAAAATTCATTAAATCCCATTACTATAAATTACTGGGCTGTTGGAAATCAGCATAACCCCACTGAAACCAGAGGAATTATACCAACTGACTTTAGAAGATGATCTGACTATTAACCACAGTGCAACAACATTTCACATTAAATCTGAGCATGCAGGTTCTTTGGTGACAGCCACAAGCAATCTGATTAGAAGCCATTCTGACTTTACTCCAAAGCACAGAACTTTATTTTACAGACTTCTCAGGAACTTTAGGGTTTATAGGACTATCTGACAACCCAGTGATTTCAAGTCACTTAAAAATAAATCCTGTGAGTCTCCCTTGGTCTTAAATAATATCAGGATTGGAATTATGGGCTACAGTATCTGACCCCATCACCAAATCTTTCCACAAACTGATCAGGCTTCCTTTCATTTACAGTTTTTAGTATTACTTTGCCTAAATTACTACTATATTCATGCTTTTCCTCTAAGTTCTACACATCAGCCATCTGATCCTGCTTTTTTGTTTTTATGGAACTGCTTCTACACCCTGCCTCTGATATTACCCACAGCACATACCTGGAGAACAATTATTTTGCCAAAGTAAAGCAGCTAAGTCTGCTTAGTCTCCAGTTAAGCGACAGGCTTTCCACCCCCTAGTGTCATTGTAGTTTTTTTCTGTACCTGTGAGTGAATCCCTGCTGAACACAAACACCTGAAATCATTCACACTGTTTAAGATGAAGTTAAGAGAGAATTATGGCTATGCACAATGTCCAGTAGAAAAATATGGCCTGATATTTTAGGTTCACACTCACCTTGCTTACAGTGACAGGCATCTTCTGGCCAATGAATATATTTATGCCTTGCTTCTTCTTTTTCTTCCTTTTCAAATGTTTCAAATTTCCAACAGCATGTAAGAAATTTATTACTGGTCCCTAGCAGCACAGACTTGCCCTGGGCACTGTAGAATTACTGCTCACTTTTAAAAGTTCAGTTCTTAGAATTCTCCTGCTTTTCCTGTATGTTTTGATCTGCTAAATTTTTGATCAGTTTTATATGTGTACTCTCACCTAACCATGCCATTAACAAATATACTAAGCAAGATCAATCCATCTGTGAATCTCCTCTGACCCTCACTCCCCCTTTCAGCACAACCTACTGTTGTTTCACATTCAGCCCACTTAATTCTTGCCTTGTCCATGTCTTCATCATCCTGACTATGGAGTTACCATCTGGCAGGGCCACATGGGTTGCACACTTGCTGAGGCACAAAATACATGTGTGCATCCAAGGAAGGAAAAATGACTGTCAAAGACAACAGAATTAAGGAGAGGCTTCTTTTAGGAGTCTAATCAGTCATTATTACTGATGTGTGCTTTGAGGATTAATATCTGAAGATGTGAATATCAGACTATGAGTTTTTGGAAATGAACTACAGGACAAATTTCACTTTATATCCAGCTTTAACTGAATTTATGTCAGTACCTTTTGCTCACACATCTAGAGATGAAGACTGAAGATAAATCAAGCACATGAATGGGGATTGGGAGACATGTCTTCAGTGCCAATTTGACTTCCTTTCCATCCATATCCAGCCCTGTAAAAGAGCATTAGTGCCTGTTAGCACCTTTGTTCAATGTTCAGAGCTGTGGATTTCTAAGCATTTCCCATTCACACAGACCTTGCCTCAGTTACAAGCTCTGCTCATATACAACTTCAGTGTTACTCCCACAACCTGGACGACAACAGGAAGCATTCAAGGCAGCAAACACACAGCAAGAAGGAAAGTGAAGCTAAATTGCACGTACTTCCAGAGTTAAAAAATACACACCTGTGGGGTCCATTAGCCATAGATGCCTCTGAGTACCAAATTCCATGACCATGTGAAGTGAGGAGGGCTTGTGCCTGTTTTCTCACCCCATCAGACAGTGTGTGGTACAAGATGCAGTAAGCTGCTATCAGTGAAATACAGCGTACCAATTATTGTAACAGCAGAGGATTTCTTGTAAGGAAGGTTCCTTGTGTCTTCCTTTCAATGCTGTGCAGTGTTCCCTGCTCTGTGTAAGAAATGTTGTGTGCCATTTCTGTCTCTAGAACAGCCAGAGACTGGTACTAGAGGCTACATAGGAAGAAAATGAAGTGCTGTGTTGGTGCTGCCAGAGCTGTCCATTTCCCCTACAGAGCACATCTGAGCACCCTCCTGGCAAGGCAGGGAAGAAAAACAAGACTATCCTTGCTAGTAAGCTTCTCACACTCCTTGGAACACCAGTTCCAGGTTCCATTACACCAGAAGTAACAGAAAATCATGACTCTGCACACTCCCAGCAGCAGCAGATTGACAACCTGTGCTACTTGGGCACAGTTTAGAACAGAGAGTGCTGAACACCTGAACCCCGAAAAACATTTTTCAGGTTTTTGTAAATTATCACTTGATTTTACCATAGCTCTACCAAACCTTTCCAAAAGCAATCTGCTAAGAACCATTGCTCCACTATTCTGTGCTCCTCTGTTAGGTTTTGCAGTGTAGGTTACAGGAGGGGTAGCAGCCACACAGACAGAACTGAGGGAATACAGCCTCTCTCAGGCTGAATCCTGAGATGCCAACAAAGGACAAGGCCTTAGGAAGTGTGCTTGGTAAAACCCCTTGTTTTCACATGCAGTGCTGAATTATTTGTTAAGCTCCCACAACAAACACAAAAGACAAAAGGAAATAACCACAGGGCAAACATCCACCTACTATTTTTGAGATGGAAAGAAATTAGGTACCTTTTATATTAAGATCTTTTGTTTCATGAAATAATTCTCTTGTTCTAGTTAAACAATTCACACCTGGCTAGGGCTCATTCTCATTGTTCCCAATGCTTTAGAGTGCTCACAGAGTAGAGAGAAACCACACTGCTTATGTTTCATTTCACCCCCTCTCCGATGCATGTTGTGAATGACTAAAAGTCAAACACACCCCTATTGGGATTAGAAATGATAAATTATTATAATCCTCCTACTGCTGGGCAGAATGGTTAGCAAGAGTATAAATGAAAGGCTGGTACTTTAGCACAACAAGCCACTGTGAACAGAAAAGGGATGAAGAGTTGTGGACACAGAGTTATGAAGGAAAACGTGCCATGATTGATAGTCATGCTGTGAAGAAAGGAGTAAAAAGCCACATGACACCTGGAAGAAATGCCTGTGCTTTGAAGGACTTAGAGAGCAGTGCATGGTTCCCTTTATCAGCAAAATTTGCCAAGCAATAGGAGGAAAGTGTAAAGGGAGAAAAGCAGCCACTAAGTTATAGTTCCAATAGGCATTACACCACATGAACAACAATTTATTTATAACAATTGCAGTATTTTTGTTATTTTACTTCTTTCTGCTACTGACACACAATAGACATGTGTCATCTATGTGTGACATTTCACTAATGCCAGAGTGTTTTCTCAGCTCCATGTGCTCAATGAATCATTTTAAAATTTGAAGGGAAGGTTTATTCTCAGGAACTAGAAATGATTCCCCAGTTTTCTCTGGGAGAAGCAGGGGGCATGCAATCACCCTTGCACAATCTCTAACCATTCTTGATCTGAAGAGCAATGTGCTCCTAAAGTTTTTTTTTTTCCTTAAATCCTTTCTGGAGCCTGCACTCAACATGCAGATACTCCACACCCTTAAGTCTGCTCACTTAGCACAGCGAAACCACAGGGTCATTTGGTCTGCTCCTGGAGAAATACTTCCCTCTCAAGTCCTTTTGAAAAGCCTGGAAATGTCCTGGGCTGGCAACACCACACCTTTGGGGTTCTGCTGCTGCTGCTGGTGCAGTACAAACCCTGTGAGTGTTTTCAAGGAGAAAAAGGAACTGGAATAGCCCATGCTATGGTTGCCTCTGTAGAGTACTTCAAAATAAAAACCTGCAGAAATGGCAACTGAAATCTCACTATTTATTTCACTGCTGAACTGAGGCAGATTTAGAAACCATTTGTACACTGTCAAGCAGATGCCAACATTCATGCTCAGAAGGGTTTCTTTTGCATGGGCTGAAAAGTTAGTTCTTCCATTTTCATGAAAGTTTAGCCTCTGGAGAAGTGGATGCCAGCAACAGAAGTCTCCCAGGAAACTAATGTGCAGGCAGCCTTCTCATTTTTTCCAGAGCAGAAGGATTTTGCACACCTGTCAGCGATGAACTGTGCTTACTACCTGTCTTCCAGGGGGTTTGTAGTTTGAAGCCTGTTATACTCAGCTGAGTACATGTGACACTGATGCTCTAAAGCTCTAAAGCTGTAAGTGGAGCTTCTTGACATCTATTTCAGTGTTTCCTCCTTTGCTGAGCGTGGATCCTACATCAGTTTTCACAGCTCCAAGCCTCTCAAAGGTCGACAAGAGTGTTTGCTGTCTCTGATGTGTGAGGTGGCCCCAGCTGATGTGAGAGCTGACATTCCTCAGTGCCATCCCCTCCTGCCTCAGGTAAGAGATCAAACCACCAAACCTATTCCTACTTATGCTGTTCACTGTACCCAACAGCAATCAGGGCAGCTTTTTCTTCTTGCTCATGTCAAGAATTTGTCCACCAGAGAGAAACTCAGCAGCAGCCAGCCCTGCTGATGACATGCAACTCTTATATTGCCCCTGTGCAGACCCATGTTTTGCTGTGGTCCCTACATAGGGGTTTGGCTGAACAATTTCATTCATTTTTTAAGAAGCCTGAATCAGAAAGATGCTTCCACAGTTGCGAATTCAAAAACCTTTACAGAAGTAGGAAAAATGTTTCAGCACTATGAACTTCAGCTAGAGGCTAAATGAATGTTCAATGAATGAATTTTGGTTCTGTGGTCCTGCCTTTCCTCTGGATTACATGGATTACTAGCCCTTGAAACAATTTATCAGATAAGACTTCAAAGGGGATTAATTGTACTCACAGATTATTTCAGACACCTCATATTCCAGTGCACCAACTATATGTAGTTTGGAAAACAGATATTGTTGGCCTTGATAATTAAATGTCGCAAAATCTGTTTTATTTTCAAATTTTCAAATTTAATGAGGCAATAAGTCATAAAGTGGACTGGACAGTTTCCTCTTTGCTCCTCCTTCCCAAATGTCAGCTGTGTTTAGCAGCCATTCCTGAGACAAAAATACTGTGAGAATCCAGTGTAAATAATACACTCCAGATCCGTGCAGACCAGGCAAAAGAGAGCAAATATCTGGCAGAGACAGAAGTGACAACTGCTCAGTTTCATTGCAGAAGAAATACTACCCTGTGCCTTACAGGTAATAGCCTCAGCTAAAGGTTTGCTGTCAGCTCAGCCCAGAACAACATCTCAAATCATTAAGTGCTAGACCTGACAGGCAATGAGAAATCAGCTAGACAGGGCCTAATGTGATGAATGAATTTATTGTGTGTTCTGTGTTTTAATTTTTTTCTGTGTGAACTTTAATTCTAGAAATAGTTTAATTAAAAGATAATCAAGTAAAATATGAGACATTCCTATGCTGGAATAATGAAGTCACATGAGGCTAATGTGCATCACAAAGTACATATGAAGGGTAACAGGATGCAGTTCTAATAACTGCTTCAGAGTGCTGTGAGGGAAATAAGCAAAAGCAGGAACACCCATGTTTTCAATTCATCTCAACAATGGGTCCAGAAATGGTTCTTAAAAAGCGAAGACCAGTCAGTGGCCTGCTGAATCCTTATTATCTCCTTTGCAAGCACCATCCCCACGGGGACCAAATCTGAAGACATTGTATGTCAACTGAAAAAACTGAAGATTTCTTTCCTATGGGAAATTCTGGTATTTTGTGAGAGCTTTGTTCCAAATTAGAGCAACAAGAAGAAATTTAGAAATATCCAGAATTAAGTACACTGGAAGAAAAAAAATAGTAGAGAAGAAAACAGGGATTTTGGGTTTTTTTATTCCTGAATGAAACAGGACAGTTGATTGCTCCCAGCTCTGGAGGATTTTCTGTTTTCTTACTCTGAGGGACTTCACAAGTCCTTCAAGTCATCAGTGGGATCCTACACAGAGAAGGAGAAACCCTTGAACATTTTAAGGGTCTCTGCCAAGGAGATTACAGTGAGCCACCTCACACTGAAGCCAGGGGGCCCAAAGCTTCTCCTTTCCACACCCCATACCTGAGAACCCACAAGGCCTGAGGATCCCAAAGCTCTCAGACCACACACAGAGCCTGCACTTGAACTGAGTCCCTCAGCTTCCCACCATCAACAAGGCAGCAAGAAACCACACAGGTCTCTACTAGAAACTCACGAATGTGTCAGCAATAGGTTGTCAAACAGCCAGGTTTCCTCAAACATTTTGGTTTTGACATAAGTGACATTTTCCAGCAGACTGTCTCTTCTGGGGGGAAAAAACCCCCCATGCTTGGAAAGTTCCCATCCAACTGTACTTGTGATACACACCTACAGAAATAGCACTGCATTTAAAGCCATTTCAAGCTGGATTTATATGAACCTTACAAAAAAAAGAAGTCCAAAGGCATGTGCTGAGTGTCTAATAGCACCAATATCCTCGTGGGGAACAGCCCCTCAGAGTGTGGCCTATCCATGTAACATTCTGTACATCACAATCTGTCCACGTCTGCCTCTTAGTCACCGAAATAACACCTTGATATTTCATTTTTGTGACTGCTAATTAGAACATACTACCTTCCTTTGTGGCAGCATTCTCATGCACAGCTTGACATTACAGCGCACACAGATTGCCCAGAGAAATGCAAGCTTTTCCTTTTTTGTTGGGTGTGATAATTGATCTGAACTTGCTTGCATTAATTTCCCTCAAGATGTTTCAGATTAAATGAATGAATCTCAGAGCTGCAGTAGAGTATTAAAAGGATAATGCTCACCACAAGAGACCCAGTACTCCTCAATCCACAATCACTTTTACATACTTTTTACCTGCTCTTCAAAATACGATATCTCCTCACTGAATGTCAGCAGATTGTGGAGTTCTGCTGAGTTTAGAGGTGCTCTGACATATTTTGCTCAGGCAGACTGCACACCGAGAGGTACTGCTAAGGTTAATGACCTAATGATAACAGCTGAAGCACCTCTGCAGGCAGAAGTTCACTAACATTTACTGAAATGATGATGAACTCTGCTCTCTTCCAGTTTTATGCATCCCTGCACCCTAGGAAGGTGCAATCTTCTCGCAGAATTGCAACTTGTCATTTAGCAGCAGTGTCTTTACACCTAACCATGGCTAGGACAACCCTTTGGCATCTTTAGGAGGTGAAATCACTGTCTTAGTTACACTAAAATGATTTCTAAAAATATAGGATGGAACTATCAATTATAACCACTGAAGCAAAGGTCATGAAACAGCAATTGCCACAGGTCAGCAGCATGGAAGAGTTTGCCAGCATTTGAACAGAGGAGATAGTGGCATTAAAGTGAAGTCACCAGCAGCAGGTACAATACCTGTAGCTCTCACCAAAGAATCAGAATTATGCTCTTTGACATGGATGCTCCTCCCTGCTCAGCTGGGCCCTTGGGGAGCAGATCAGTCTTACAAATGGCCCTCTGGCCTCTGCTCTTTAATCTCTCATCTGACCTGGTACCTGGTACAGGCCCAGCTTCCATCCCTCAGCAGAATCCCTCTCCAGGTCCAGAATGGATCCCACAGAACAGATCACCTTCTCCAGCTCCCTGCTCAAAGCACCTCATTGCTCAGGGCCTTCTCTGGTGAACTGAATGTCCCAAACATCTCAACAGCCCCCACACAGCACCTGCACTTCAACTGTGAGTCCCTGAGTCCCCCAGGACCAGCAAGGCAGCAAGAAACCAGATGGTCACTCTCCATTAGGATACAAGCAACCCCCTGTGGTTCCCTCCAGAATGGGAACTTTAAGTTTGCAAATTTTGTATTCATATTAAAATGAATAGTTAATAATAACCTCCTTATTCTGGGCCTGGACCCAAAGTCATTTCTCAGAAGCTACACAAGAAGCAAACAAAACAGTCAAAATAAGGATTTTACCAAACTTCACTAATTAAACTACCCATTAACCAGGCAGTTAGTGTTGGGCTACACCAGAGACAGAAAGGAAGACCAGAAAAGTGACAGGGCACATCAAATGAGAGACTGCAGAGAACACCTAGTCACTGCTTTAAATGTATGTATTAGATGGTATTTTATGGAGCAGGAAAGGAAAGTGTTTCCTCACCAGCAGTAAAGAAGCAGTCAAATCAGATAGCAGGAATTACAGGCACACAGGCATTCCTAAACTGACTTTCCCTGTTTGTGTGCCAGAAATAAGGGGGGGGGGAAGTATCTTGCACATATGTTGCCTCCCTGCCTACAGTTCCAGTGAAATGAAAAGTCATGCTGTAGCCACATTTTCCTGGGAGTGATGACTTCAGCCCATTCTTCCTACACATACATGCACATACAGAAGTCACCACAGCTCCCCAGTTGTGGGCACTGAATGATGCCATTGTTGTGTTTAACCATCAGTTCCACACAGGACCACTCTGACCTGATGGTGCATCCCTCTTACCTGCATTTCAGTGGCTCACCTGGGGAATTTCATGGGGGAAGACAGCACCTCCTTCAAAGAGTATCTGCACAACACAGGGCTGGGAAGAGACCACCACTGGATCCTACTGAAACTGCAGGAGCACCACTCTTCACACACCAAGCAGAGCAAAACCAGGGTCAGGTATAGAGCCAATACACACACTCTTGCTAAGGGCACCATCAGACCAGCACCTGCCTCTAGCACTCAGTGTGTGCAGGCTCCACCTCTCATCCTGTCCCTCTGCTCTAGCAGCAGAAACAAAAGGAACATCCATGAGATGATGAGAAGAGGGAACTGATAGAGCTTAGGAACTCTCCCAAACAGCTTTAAAGTGCTGCCTGTGTTTTAACTTCCCTGTCCTCTCTTCTGAAGGGAGAATCACTATGGCCACAAAATCAGCACCTGTGTGTGTGGGTTGAGGGAACTTCGAGTGAGAGAAACAGATTGCTCTTTAAAGCTCTTTTACATAACATGGCCACAGAATCCCTCAATGGCTCTTAAAAACACTTCAACCAGAAGAACACATCGGATGACTGAGCAGCACAGGGGGAACAAAGCACAGCTCCATTCTCAGCCTGACGTCTGTGGAACTTTAGAGATAGAAGTGGGATGGGAAACTCTGGTGCCTGTGCTGTGCAGGAAATTAATCAGGACTCCTTGGGAAGCACTCCATTAAGGAATCAAGAGTATCCAGCACCTTCCCATCCTTCAGTGAGTGTGGGCCAGGATGGACAGCTGATTTTGGAACACAGAAGGTGAGAGAATGGGAATTTCTGCAACTGATTTTTTTTTTATGGGGTTGACACAAGAGGCAGCCTCTAGAGCATACTAGCATTAAAAAAATACTGTCCATGTTGACATAACAAGGTAATGTTGAACTACTTTTTCAAGGCTTTTTTTTTTAAAAAAAAGTATATGATGTATTGGGGGAACCACACAAAGAATGCTTTAGCAACCATAGCAACAAAAAAGCTGGCATTTAAAGGCTATTTGGATTTTCCCCTTTGTCTTTAAGAAAAGCTTGAATCCTTTAATAGAAAAATGGTATGTCCAGAAAACCATTTAAATAGTTCTTGAGTAAATATCTTCTGCTTATAATGGAGCTCTCCCCTGTGGTTCCTTGCCCACAAGGAACCTGAAATAAGCAAATTCACCTGTAGGTCACCCCCTGCAAGGATACAATTATCTGATTTCTTAAAACATGAGCGAGTTGCTATTTTCAGTGAAGTACTGGATTTCCTGCTCTCTTCTGCTTTTCAGGACAAGCTCCCTACCAGTGCTAAGTTCAATCTGTTGGCTAAGCAGAGAGCAGGGTTGAAAAAACAAAGAACATGGCTGGAAAAACCCATTTCAAGGAACTGAAAATAGACTGCACTATCAAATCAGAACAAGATTAAAATTGCTCCATTTGAAGTCCTGGAAAAACGTAATTTAGCTCCAGGGTGAGCATCAATAAAAGCACTCCACTATGATTTCACACCTTATGTCAAAGCTTTACTATTCTTGCTGCAGGTAAGTTAGAAGGAGGAATTTATTGCCTTTTCCCACTGACAAATATGTAACTTGTGTGAGTTGTGAGGGTGTGTTAGCCTTGGAAAAACAAAGCACCTAAAACCTGGAAACCAACACGTTCCCCAAAAGTCACCCGTGCCAGGTCCCTCTGCTGTCCAAGCGTTTTCCAGTCAGAGCTGCAGCCAGCAGAGGCCTGGGAGGAGCACAGGCTCTGTTTACCCAGGTGGGACAGGCTCTCTTGCACCACTTCAGGAAGGAACTGGCACATTCATTAGCTGCTCTTTTGGGAGTTGCAGATGGCATCCTTCCAGCAAAACACGGTTTTCAAGTCCTGACATGAAAACCCTGGAGATGAAATATATACACAGCACACACCTAGTGTCAATAGCTCTGCTTCAACTGGCCCCAGTGTCCCTCCTTCCAGGAACAGACACTGATCCCACAGGGCACCACATCAGGCACAAAACCAGCTCACTGTCCCTCTGCAATGGACATACAGGCATACATAGAGACAAGCAGGAAAAAAACCCAAACAATTCCCACTATGACAAAACAGGTCATTATTTTTCATTTAATAACAAAATACTTTGCAGATGGTGCTGCCATCACCTGTGGAGATGATATCAAAGAGAGCAAAGCATTCTCCTCACTGTGGACAGCATGAACTGATCACCACGGGATGGCTGGGAACTTCCCTTTCTCAGAACACACCACCTACTCCAGCCTCATCTCCAGCACCATTTCAATTACATGTCTGTGCTGCAGGGCTGGCAACAGAGCCAATGCACTGGGGAGGAGATGAGACATTTCTGGGGTAGCACAGCTCTCATTAAAACACCAGATGCCTTGCTCACTGTGAGAGAAAAGCTGCGTCATTTGGCTGCTTTAACTTAATCTCTGTGTGAGACGATGGCAAGAAATATGCTCTCAACTCAGCTTGACTTTGGATCTTCATAGAGTCTCATAATCACTGGGGTTGGAAAAGACCTTTAAGATCATCCAGCCCAGCCAGTAACTCAGCACTGCCAAGCCCACCCCTAAACTGTGTCCCCAAGTACCACAGCTATGTGTCCTTTAAACCCCTCCAGGGATGGTTACTCCACCACTGCCCTGGCAATCTGTTCCAATGCCTGAACACCCTCTCAGTGAAGAAATTTTTTCCCAGTATCCAATCTAAACCTCCCTTGGGGCAACCTGAGGCCATTTCCTCTTGTCCTGTTACTTAGGAGCAGAGATCAAACCCCACTTTGTTACAACCTATTTTCAGGTAGTTGTAGGGAGCACTAAGGTCCCACTAAGCCTCATTTTCTCCAGGCTGAAGAACCCCATCATCCTGGCAGTACTCAAGGCACAGTAGGTGTATTAAGGCTAAAATGTCAGATCTACATTTTTGAATTTTCAAGATGCTGAACTGCTTATAAATAAACTGTAACCTCTTATGAGACTAAAACCCAGTACAGGAACAAGGGTGAACCTTCTTTAAGCTTGATTTCTTGTCTCCCTCCAGTTTCTCAATTCACCTCAGTGGTTTCTCACGCTTTTCTCTTGAGCTGTGGCCAAATGCTCCTCCTTCTGCAAGCAACCCTTCAACTCCACTTACTGTCTATCCTCACACCCCAAGCAAACAAGCCACTCCCACCTACTTCTTGCAGAAGAAGCCTGTTCTCCAATATCCTTCTGCAAGTAGCCACCATCATCCAGTATCCTCTCCAGGCTGCTGCCAAGGAAAGTGGTGCAGAGTCCTAGGCTAGGAAAGCTGCAACTGCCTGATCCAGAAGTTTATCTCCTGCTGGAGGGAGACACAAGGCAGAGAGAGAGTCATCTGGCAGGATCTTGCAGATCCTGGCCACTGCATCCAGTCTCATGCCTTTACTGGGGCATCATAAGCTGATGCTTTTCACTGAACTGTGGCAGGTTCCTGGCAGCTCCTGCTGCATCAAGTACTTGAGCACAGCTTGCTTTCTCCAGGGAAAATGTGACAGAACAGCTGGAAGCATCCCAGGCCAGCCCTGAAATCAGGGCATTACCACTTAGGCTCCTTTATCAGTGTTTGTGATGGAGACATTGGATGTAACCTCCAAAGGAGTGACCTCCAGTATGAATGGATCCAATTCCTCTGTTCCTTCAGGATGTATATAACACATTAGAACCCCTGTCTCTTCACAATTCAGGGTGGGAAGGGAGAACCATTTTGCTTTGTAAAGGACATAGCTTATTTTATTTTGTGGGTATGACTCAACAATTGCAATAGCATGAGGCAGGTCTGACATTTTATTCTCATGGTACAGCCATTAAGTAACTACTTTTGTATATGCAGAATTTAGGTAGCAGAACATTGGTCCTTGCTCAGACAAACCCCCTCAGATTACAGCAAACCGTGTTAGCGAGCACTGACATGCCACACCATGTCATTCTCCAAAGGAACTGCTTGCATCCCTGGCAGAGATTGAAGAGAACAGAGACTGGACATCACATACAGGTCTAGGGTTGGTCTAGAAGTGGAAGGGAAGACTGAAGAAAAAAAAATAGACTTGAATAGTTATGCAGATAAATGAAGACATTTCATACAGACCTCTGTCAAAACAGGTAATGAGAGGCAGACAGCAAAAACACTCCTCATGGATAACAGCATGGCTTATGTGGTCTTCAGAAATATGATCATGTAAATGAAATAAATTGTCCAGTATGTTGGCAATTTAAACAAAAAGTCTTGGTTTAAGAAATACTGTCAAATGTTGCAACAGTGTACAATATGTTGTCCTCCGGGCAAAACAAACCCAGAATATTTTTCTATTTTTCTGCTTTAATTAATTCTTAGGAAAGAAATGCCCACATCAAAGTAGGTCAAGACAACAAATCACAGTAAATAAAGACTGCTATGTTGGTTCATCAAAATTAGGCTCTGCAATATGTTTTTGGTCTAATTGGGATTCCAGAGCACCCAGTAAACCTGGTTGGGCAGCCCAGGTTAACCTGTGGGAGCAGAGCACCAGAAAAAATTCATCATGCCTGAATTTTGGAAGCTGCAGTGGTGCTGCAGAATCAGCCAATTTAGTATTCTCCTTCCAGGGGAGAAGTAAAGTGTTCCCACAAACCTCACCGAGGTGTCGTTAACACTGAACAAAGTACAATAGTACTCCTGAGCAGGAAAGGGTGATTTCACAGCACTTGCAGATGAAAGACAACACGCCCCATAACACAGTATAAAAATATCCCCAAGCCTCCTGCTCCACAAAGTGATTCAATGAAGAGCTATAAATAAGCAGGAGAGAGTCAGATGTTACAGCGAAAGAACTTGGTGACTTAACGACACATTAAGCTGATTTGGATAGTTAAGAATCAGTATGTTCCCATAGCAATAAGATAAATAAGCATATAAAGAAATACATAAGCCTTTCTGTGGCTCTTGACAAGGTAAACAGGAGAAGACTTTTCTATATACACTGATGAGATTATAAAAATGTGACCAGATGTCTTCTATGCTTCATAATAGCCCGTGAACTCTCGAGACATCTGCAGAAAATGCTTTGAGGATATCATTTTGATATGCTGCCTTCTGCTTCCCTTCACTAACGTTGTTTCCCTTAACAGTGGACACAGAGATTGACTTCAAGCAGCTGTTCAACCCAGAGCAATCTCATTCTCTTCATTTTAACAGGATAAGGAGGCTACAATAACTATTAAGTGGAGGGCCCTAGAGGAATAGTTTCTTGCTTAAATAGTACTTGCACTGGCAATCAAAATCAATACAAAGTCAAAAATGTAGAACCTCCCTCTGCCAGACAACGCCTGTATTTCCAGGTTAGTCACACAGCATCTTTAAAAGCTGATCTGTCAACCTTCTCTTTAGTGCTCGGTGGCAGAACTTAACCATCAGCATAAGATCAGTTTTGTCCTATTTCATTTTATAACCCATATGAAGCTGGCAATAAAACAATGGATGATTAAAGGATTGGCTCAGTGTGCTGTTTCTGATCCACTTGAACCAATTGCTGGACCTATGACCAGGAGTAACTGGGCCACTCATTATTTGAATGAGGGCTGTTAATAAAAGCAATTGGTGTTGGTGGCCCACTGACCATCTGCTGGACGAATAATGCTACTTTATTTTTACTTTCATTTCAGATTACTACAAAAGAAAAACAAAGGAAGCTGAAAAGTATGCGAATAAAACACGTCCAATATACAATAATTTTTTTTTTAAAAGTTACATAAATGCATTGTTTCAAAGTTAGAAAAGGACACACATTACCTTGTGGTGAAAGAATTTCACGTAGCCTGAAGATCTCCAGACCTGCCCGGGAGACAGCAGCACTGGTTCCAGTGAACCAAACCTGGTGTGGCTGCTGGACTCCAAGGCGAGCTCTGGGGACTTCACTCCTCCAGCACAGTGGTCCTGGGGCTGTGCAGGACTTCAGCAAGAGCCTCCCTGCATCTCTTTTTGTACCAACCTCACAAAGACCCAACCCAGGAAAGGTGTTTGGCAATTCATGTGCCAGACAGATGGGTGGGAGGAATGGTACTTGGAATGTTGAATAGTGTGAATGAAGCATTTGGGGATGGATTTAAAGCATTATATAGTGAGCATGGTGTACTGACAAAAAATCACTGGAGCTGGGAAATCTGATTATGCATTAAGAGAGCAGCCAATTAGTTAGGATTTTAGCCTGGTTTGGGCTCTAGGCTTGCCTCTGTGGTCTTTCAGCAGACACCACTCCTACTAAAAGTCAGTCCTATTTACACCATGGTTGAAAAATGCATTGGAGAGTTGCTAAGACTAATTTTAAAAAGAACTGACAAAGTAAAATTTAATGAAGAGACAGGGGACTAGAGAGTGAACATTATTTAGATGCTTGTGGAGGGGTAAATCTGCCTTTAACTCTCAAAAAGTCAAGATAACTTTGCAGCTAAGGATTAATACAAATTCTCTAATTAATTTTATTTTCTGTGTATGTCTGCATGCAGAGGAGAGAAACGGGAGATGGAAACTGGGAGACCTGTAAGCAAGAGACAAACTGAAGAATGCTGGCATTCTGCATTTTTAGCAGGCTGTCTGAGATAAAATTATTTTTATTCTTCTGTCTTGCTCAGGTTCAAATCAATGACCAAAGGATGAAGCTATCTCCAAGTGCATATTCTGTGAATTTCCATAAAACAAGCTTTGTACTTGGGATTTGTGGAGTCTTACTTAGTTGTTCTCTCTTATTTATTGTCTGGACTTCCATAACACAGCTTTAGCTTTCATTAAGGGTTCTTAAAACAAATCTGCTTGACTGAAAGGTTCCCTGTAAATTTCATGGAAGCTTCCACACTGCTTTTGGTTATCCCTCTCTAAATTCTCTTCTACTTTCTGTCTCTTAGATTAAAAACGCAGATACACACAACCATGAGCATCACTTTTCTTTTCACAGTTGCCAGCACATGCACAGTCCAAGTAGCTCTTCCCTAAAATTTCTATTTCTGCAAAATCATTTGAGTTAGGTCAGAGAAACCTTCAAGCCTGTGACACCAGATCTAGATGATGACACTACATCACTGGACATGCTGCTGTGTATTCAGTGCCATTGATGAGGAGATCAAGGTGGAAAATACTGGAATTGTAACTTTTTTTTTAACCACCCAAATAATTTTTTTTTACCCAGTGACCTCTGTATGACCTTGCACAAGCTGTTTTCTCTTTCCTTTACTTCCCCTCTACTTTCACTAGGAATTTATCATCTTTAGGAAGGGCCTGTCTGTGAACAGGCACAGCACATACCACTGTGGATCTCTCATTTCAAAGCAGTAAGTACTGACAGCAAATGATGACAAAGGTCTCAGAAATTAGAGACGATGTGGTATAAGAGAGATTTTGCATTTCTTCTTTAGATCCACGACAACATGAGAGCTTTTCTCATGTTGGGTTAGGACTGGAACAACGCATGCCCAAGAGTGCTTTCCAGCTCATCCATGCACCATGCAGTGTTTTAAACTTATGTTGCTGTTTTACCCTTGTTAAATAAGGGGGTTGTGGTGAAAAGTGAGGGAAGAAGAGCACAACAGCACAAGCGGAAAGGTGAAACGGAGCAGGAAGATGCCCTGCAGGAGATTTTTAACCTGCCAGGGTGAGCACCCTGAAGGGAGGGGACCCTAACATTGCCATTCCTGAGCCCTGCTCATCAAGGGACAAGGCCCCGAGAGTGCCAAGCTGTGCCACATCCTGAGCCCTGCTCACCAGGGACACAGCCCTGAGAGTGCCAAACTGTGCCTCTCCTGAGCCCTGCTCACCAGGGACACAGCCCTGAGAGTGCCAAGCTGTGCCACATCCTGAGCCCTGCTCATCCAGGGACACAGCCCAAGAGTGCCAAGCTACAGGCACACTACGACCCCACACTACAGGTGGCAAACCGAGCCGGCAAGACAGCCTGTGCGAGGCACAGAGGAACCTGCCGGCCCTGAGGGAAGGGAGGTGTCCCGGCCCAAAACAAACCCCCAGATCCGCACGGGGGGCGGGAAGCAACAGCCAGGCCGAGCTCTCACCGATGCGACTGTAAGGACGGGGCAAACAACACAAACTAACCAAAACCCAGCCCACAGCAAAGTCGGTGATGGGCAGAGGGGCCGGGCCGGAGGAGCCGCTCCCGGGTCTCCTTCCCTCAGCCCCCAGGAGCCGGGTGGACACCTCCCTCCCCTTCCCGCGCCCCTCACGTCGCTGTCCGTCCCGTCTCCCCTCAGGCGGAGGTGGCTGGGGCAACCACATCCCTCACACAACTCCACCTGCTCCCCACAGGCACCGAGATCCACCCTACTGTACCAGAGAGTGGTGGCAGAGTTGGTAATGAACCCAACGAGCTTCATGTGTGCAGCAGGTGTCAGGTGAGGGGATGAGCTCCATGAGCCCGGCAGCCCTGAGCCTCTCTCTCTCTCTCCGTCCCTTGGTGAGGGTGGCCAGGGCTGTGTCCCCTCCACCCTCCTGTCAGGGACAGGGATGCCTCGTGTAGGGCTGGAGTTGTGCTGGCAGCAGTGATCTGGACCCCTGAGCTCCCCTGAGGGGGACATGGCCACCTGCCCATCTCTGCCCTCCTGAGAGGGCTGCAGTGCCCAGGGCCCTTGGGCCATGTACCTGGGCATTGTCTGGCCCCGTGTCCTGCCCCTGTCCCCTGGGGTTGGCCACTGTGTGGGGACAAACACTTGCCATGTCCTCTCTCTCCACATGTGGACCAGGTCCAGGAGGGAGAGACATCTTCTCCTGAACCTGTGGGAAGTGTACAAAAGCACATGTAAGGTCCTAATCAGGCACCTGTGCGGTAGGAACAGCCAACCTTTTTGAAGGGTGGGACAAAGCCACTCTGTTTTCTAATCTATATTTGAGCCCCAAACTATCATTAAAAACAACCTCTTTCTTCTCCACTTGACAGTCACTCAAATAGGCCAAACTCTCTATAGATGGTTTTTTATATATATAGCTGACTCAAACCATACTGCTGTGAAGCTCCCATAGGGTCTGTACACCTGCTCTATTTAGGTACCTTTTAAGTATTCCAGTCTTTATTGATGTTTTCGTGAAATTTTGTGTGAAAAGGGTTCAGCAAGCCTAGTCCTGGAAATGAGACTTACTAAATATTTTTTCACTATCATTTTCTGCTTCCGTTTCCTCAGCTCACCTTCCTTTCCCCTGTTCTTTGTCTTCCCCAGTGCTTTTGCCACTGCTCACTTTAGTGCATATCTTCTTTCTCTCTCTGTGTGTTCATTATCTCCTATCTTCTTCTAGAAGAAGGAAAATGCCACATGATGCAACTGTCTAATAAGGTACTTCAAATAAATTATTTTATTCCATGTGGGAATAAATCAGTGCAACAGATGCTGGGGTTTCTGACCTCTTTACAGGGCTTATCTTTGCCTTTGGTAGCAAATGAGAGGGATTATTGCTGAAGGAGCAAAAGATAAACCAATATTATTTAGTTTTCACTTTGCTGCTGGCTGTTGATTAGTGCATCTGGAGGAAGATGAGAAGCAGGATCAAAGGGGTTTGGGCACATGCATCTGCCTTAATATGGAAGTGGGCTTGGTCCAGCTGTCTGGCATTAGAATAACCCTTGGTATAAATTGCTTGAATTAAGTATCTAAGTCAAATGTGGATCTTGCACACAGTAGGACTGCTTAAAAGGAAATGTCTGAGGGAAGCCATTAGGAGAGGAAGGGAAGCTGAAAGACTCTTAAGGAAGGTTAAACCTCGCTAGAGAAAACCTGATAAAATAAATTCCTCCATCTTCCCCCCAGCTGCACACACAGATGTTTGCCAACCCCAGTGGAACAGGACAGATTACAAAGGAATTTCTTCCAGAGGATATCTTCAAAGGATGTGCACAGATGTATTTTAAAATAAATTGGGTGGGTATTGAATTCACATCATTATACTATATGTACTGCTTGTTTCTTCCTTAGTGGGCAACTCTTGGGGATCCTTCTGTCATTAGGTCCCAGACAGGAAAAAAAACCACTTATTCCTTAACTGGAGAACTGTGTAATCTGTTTTATTCATTGACCAATTAGTCATCATGCACAAAGGCCATAAAGTCCAGCAGGCACCACATCCCAGTTTCCCATGGATAGTCTCTCTTTGGTGAAAGCACAGTAATTATCAGATATTCTTTGTACAATAAAGCATGGGTTAAAGATGAACTTAAGCCTTCACCTCAGCTCATGAGTTAAATGTACTCGTAACTGCCTCTTGAGTAGAATAATAAATTTGTTCCTCTGTGTAATTTGTACTGCAAGAAGGTAAGAAGGAAAAGCTGAAATCTCACAGAGAAGAAAACCCAATATAAAGCAGTCTTAAGAGAAAATGTTTACCCTTCAATAACACAAAGAATTTCATACTTTTCTGCGTATTGTGAGTTTTCCTGACAGATAGTGAATTTTCTGTCATATGTAATAATATAAGGTGTCAATAACGGGAGTAAAGCCTGAAAATGTTTTTGCCCTGTGACTTTTCTCTGGTGTTAGAGTATAACCTCCCTTTTGCTCCACAAATGGTATTTTACAACTTCCTGCTTAGTTTGCTCAGACCAAGTCTGGTTTTTTCCCTGTCCAGGACAAACTTTTCCCTGTCTCAGGAATGCTTAACTCTTTAACTCTTCTCTCATGGGACTCTTTGAGCTGTGCTTTTTTTTTTTTTTTCTTTAAAGCCTTTCTTTTCTATTGCACCATTTAATTATGGTTCCTTCCATTTACTGATTTTCCTTCTTTCTAAACTTTATGCTTATTGATTTTTGAAGATAACCATTACAGACATGTACATGAAGAAGGACGACTTTGTGCAGTTTGCTTCCTTCTGTTATTACTATCTGCTGCTCTTTCTCCTTTTATTCCTTCTTCTCCCCTCCAGGATAGAGAAGATGACTCTGGGGCAAACAATAAATGGAATTTGGTGGTGATGAATTTAAGTGAGAGGTTAAAAGTGGGAGGGGGGAAAACACCACCTGTTTTTTTTGTTGCCTAGGGGAGGGAATATTTCAGCTGCCATACACTTGCTGGGCATACTCCAGTACCCTACTTAGGAGCCTGGTTGAAGACTGCTATCAAAATTTGGTGGTGCTCTCTCTCCTGAATGACTTTGCTCATGTCTAGACCTCCCTTCAAAGGCAGGTGCTAAATACTCTTAAGAGGCAGAAAGAAAACTCCTCTTGCAGTGGAACTGAAAAAGAGATGTAGAGTGATTATTTTAATAGGAGCATATTGTAAAGGCAGAATGATTAGTAAATAGCATGCAAAAGGTTAATGAATATCTGTTGATGTTCTAACAATGAATATGAGGGGAAAAAATGCTTTGGAAGACAGCTTGGATCTAGGAGCATGATCGTAGGCAGTTCAACATACTACATGGAAATGGAAATATTTACAAAGCAAAAGGGATATCAAAACCAGGTTGGGGTTTTGCAGTGGTTCAGGAAAATGTGCCCTGCATGGGGTGGAACAAGGATGCTGGGGTCTCAGGATCCATTGTTACAGCAAATTCAGAGCATGAAGTGAAATCCTGGAGGCAGGTGTAATATACACCATGTATGACTGATTCCATTATTCTCCTCCTTCATGAGTTTGTAAGTTTTTTGAACTTCCCTTGTATCTTTGTCTTTTCTCCTTCTTTTCTGACACAGGATATCTTAGACAGAGATGGGCCATCATTTCATTCAGGAATGCTAACTCTTTAACTCTTCTCTCATGGGACTCTTGGAGTTGTGGGTTTTTTGGTTTTTTTTTTGGTTTTTTTTTTGGTTTTTTTTTAGCCTTTTTTTTTTTTCACCTTTTAATTATGATTCCTTCCATTTACTGTTTTTCCTTCTTTCTAAACTTTATGCTTATTGATTTTTGAAGATAACCATTACAGACATGTACTCATTTCTGTGTACCATGAAGTCATTTGGGAGTTCACAAAAGAACATTTGCCCAAGTAATGAGGGCTGACAGTTCACTGACCTTTGCTCATGTGACAACACAAAGTACTATGTTATACCATCATTAAAGTGAAGCACCTTGAAATCAATTTATTATATCACTGCCTTGTTTTCATCTCACTAAATGATGAATTAAACCCTCTTATAACTAACCCAGAGTCTGTAATTCAGCCACTTTTACATTTTCTGCAGCCTTGTGCCTTGTCCCCCACGTCTGGCTCCCCAGAAATGCTAGCAGAAATACTCTGTCTTTATTTTTTCCCTAGAATAAGTCCCAGAGATGTTGAGGACTACAAGCTTAGGTATCCACAGAAGAGTGCCCATTGCAGCTGGGCTGTATGAAATGTTCCACGGTAGTTTGTGCTTTTGGCTGCTTAAAGTGTGGCCTCAAGTGATTTCTGTGTCCTTTTTCAGGAGAACAAAACACACAGCAGTGAGCATGACTGTCTCTTCTCTTACCTTCTGTGAGATTCCACAGCCCTCTGCTGCCTGAGGAGCAAGAGCTGTGCCCAGAAATAAACCCTGAGGCTCAGGTGAGTCTAATTCACTTGTTCACTGGTTATTTCACTTGTTTTAGGGGCATTATTATTTTTATATTTAACACATTTTTTCCTTTTGAAATTGCTGTGTGAACCAACCCTCTGCAGTCTATTAGATGAACCAGCTTTTCTCACAAAAGGACCTGAAGAAACTTGCAGATACATACAGGTGTTTCTGCACAGCTCGTTGGCTCTACGTGGAAAGAGAAATTGGTAATAGTTCAAGAGTCCTGCTGATCTGTCCACCTTCAAGACAAACCTAATTTCTGAGGCAGAGTTGAGTACTGAGTAATAGCAGGGCTGGGGATGGCTCCTGCCTGCCAGCATGGCAGAAGGTAAAGGGAGAATAACCCTACAGGTTGCTCTGTATCATCCTGGGGCCACCTTTTACTCCAGTATCAGTAAAATAGTTTTGGGGACCTCAGTTTAGGATGTAGCTGTTTACTGGGGCAAAGCTGTTTACAGATAGATTTTTCAGCCAATACAGGTTTGAAGCTTGCTGTTGCATGTGCTGCCATGTGTTTCTGTAAGGATGGAGCCCTTCTGTAGGTCCTGCTGTGCCCAAGGATGAGAGATCAGGAGTTAACAGGGAGCATCCAACAGGAGGAATCATATTCCTATTAGCTCATTTTGCTCTGGGCAAGTATCAGCCTTGTGCTTTTGACTGTTCAGACAAAACAAGCTGCTACTCTTAGTTACTTGTGTATCTGTGGATAGGAACATTATCTTGTGAGTAACATCAGAAAGTCACTATTTACCAGTGCATTTACCCCTAAGAATTCCTGTTCTACCTATAAAAAAAAGGTCAGGGAAGTAACCACTGTGTAGTGTGTTAGCACATGTTGATCTTAAATTGGGCTGGTTTTTTTTTTTCCAGATTTCACCCATGGCAAATATAATTTCTTCTTTGCATAGAAAAAAACTTAAGGCTCTGGGAGGTTAATGAACTTGTTTGTTCACACTGTTCTAATAGGTTACATGCCAGAGTAGGAGCTAAAAACATGAGTTCTCATTGTGGTTCTGACATGCAATGTAAGAGTGCTGTTCCCTGAGGTTCATTCTCCCAGATGGACGGTGAACTATGGGGCTCTTCATCTGAGGTTAATTGGAGTCTCTGCACCTTTCCTTAAATTAAAGAAATGCCCTGAGGAGATTGATGCACCAAATGTGTCTCAAGAACTGTACATCCAATTTAAGGTGGAACTGAGAAAGACAAGTGCTAGACTGTGACCTCACCAGAGGAACACAGCAGTGCACACCAGATGTGTGTGTACCATGGATGTTTTCCAGGGAAAAGCAAAGCCACTGCCACTCTTAGAAGTTTCTAATTCCTGAAAGATCTGAAGTTGTTCACATTTTGGACCCAGTAGGACCAGGATGCTTTTTAGTTCTGCAGACCAAGTTACTCTGTAATGAAAAATATTGATTTTGCAGCTAGAAAAGTCTACCCACTTCTGGCTGAGAAAACAGAGGGCAGGCACCAAAACAGTTTGTGCAACAGGATAAAGGAGCAGCCTCCTGCTGCCCCAGCACTTGCCTGAATCAGCAAATAATGAGTCATATGAAAAAAAAGGCCTTTAGTTTTTAAAGGATAGCTCTGAAACTGAAGGGTTGTCTCAGGCATACTTCATTCCTTCCTGCTCCTGGGTGGAGGAAGATGAGCAGAAACTCTTCTCCTTTTCTTCATGCCCTGTAGGCTACCTGTGGAGTATCCATAACATTGTCTGTGTGTACCTGAAAACAGGGAATGGCAGCATGATGTGGGAGCCACTGAGAACCCTGGGGCAAAACATGGAGTCCTGCTGTGAGAGACACCCCTTGTCCTTATCCCCTTGGGATTAGAGTATGATGCCTGTGGGACCAGGGGAGGCAACTCCAGAAGGACTGAGTGGTCTGTTTTCTCTGGGGGTTTTCAGGTTCTAGGTGTTACCTTGGGTCTGTTCTGCAGAGCCAAAAATCCACAAGAAAGCACCGAGTAACCACTGTGAGTGAACAGGGCTCACATCTGGTGTAATCTCCTTCTGCTTCCTCTGGCAAATTCATTTCTTCCATATGTTGTTTTCTTGAAAACATGCAAGATGGGAAAGTAGTAGTCTGTGGTTGTAGGACATAATCCTGTAGGTGTAGGACATGAGTTTCTCTTCCTTTGGAATTCCTTGTTTCTTCTAAAGTTAACTCTGAGTCTCCTTGAGGACATAATAAATGCAAATAAAACCTGTCTTTTTTCTTACACAAGCAGAAGTATTTTCAGTTTGCTCTTTTAGGATGGTGGTAGTTCATGTTGGGCTCCTGAGTTAATCATGACTTCACAGGCGTTCTTTCCAAAAAAAGACTGCTTATTTTCAGATGTAAAACTCAAGTGTAGGAAGACTTCCTACACTGAAGTCACAGTGCCTCTCTCAGTATCATAAAGCAAAACATCATTCTGGTAAGTCAGTGGTTGCATTTGGAGCTGTTCCATACTGGAACCCCTGGGACAAGGCAGGCAAATGCATTCTTTTTTACCCAGACTTTGGGTATGACCAATTCTAGATGTTTCAAAGCCAAACAGATGTATTGCTCATAACTAAAAGCAAACAACAAGAAGAACAAAAAACCTAAAGAGGAAAGATTTAAAGTCCTGATGGGAGAAGCATGAAATGGATCCTGTGTCATTAGGCTGAGCAGAAGAGCCAGTTACTCACTTAAAGATCTTCAGTCCAAGATACGAACTCCAGCACCACTATTAAAGAATGTCCTCGAGGCACCTCATCAGATCTGATGTATTCTGAGTACTTTTGGAAAATACATATGGAATCAGGTGAGAAGAAAAGCCTTTAAATAACCCTACAAATTTGAAGTGTCAAAGAAGCACTTTTAAAGCATCTTTGGGAAAAGAAACAACAACCTTTGAAGTGGAGGCAGGTTGGATTTCAGAATGAAGCAGCTTTGCAGATTTAGACACCTGCTTAATTAGAGGATGAATGTGAAATCCTTAAAAGGCTTTTATGAGGCAGCACTTCAGAGAACAAGCATCCCTTTAGTATCAGCAGAGAAGAGCTGTCGGCTATTATCTTTGGAGCTGGGTCAAAACCGAATATATTAGCAAAAAGCACTCTCCACACATGGTGGGATGAGCTGTATGCAGTTCCTGGACCTCAAATAGGAAGCATTTTGAAAGAATCAGGGACAGCTGGAGTCAGAGATGCTTTAGGAGGCAATATGCAAATCATTATGCAATCAAAAAACAAATTGACTAAGAAAAATATGGGTAGGTAGAGAGGAGGCACACAGTCATGTAAACAGAATCAAGGAACATTTTGTTTATGATACTGTTGTGCTTCAGTGGTCTGTCCTACAGTCTTCAACCAACAGTACCAAAAGAGGAAGTAAAAAAGATAAAACCTTTCCCACCAACTTCTAAGCAGGAAAAAACCATGTGTTTTGACAGAGCAGTGAAGAGAAGCTCTTGGAAATGAGCTTTTAGAAATGCTTTTAACAGCAAAGGTCTCTGCT
This sequence comes from Trochalopteron elliotii, assembly GCA_024734555.1. Classification (NCBI taxonomy): domain Eukaryota; kingdom Metazoa; phylum Chordata; class Aves; order Passeriformes; family Leiothrichidae; genus Trochalopteron; species Trochalopteron elliotii. The sequence goes on from JANPWX010000211.1 coordinate 407,486, forward strand.
GTCTCACTTTAGGTAGAGACATCTGAAAAAAAAAACCCCATGAGATTTGTTCCCTCCCTGTCTCCCCCGCCCAATGAAGGAAAACTGCAAAGTTTGTGACTGACAAGTGATGAGAACAGAAGCTGACAGAAGGGAGTTCCCTTTTCTGGTACACTGGCCTATATGAAGACAAAGCAGTAACATGCTCCTAATCAAAATCAGGAAAAAGGCTTTTAATAGGGCACGCTTGCAATCTTAGTGATTGCAAGAACTCTGTCAATAGAGAACTCAGTTCTGACTGTTAATGTAGGAATAGAAATTTTTTTGAAAAGTCCTACCTGTTGTGGGAGGTGTGTGGCCTTTACCAGGAGACCACTGCAAGTACTGCATCTCTTCAGGGGTATTGAGAGCTCCCAGGAGAGCAGGTAGGCACCTTAACACCTGACTGTGCTTATTTCAAGAAAGGAAGAAGATCAATAATGTGGTTACATGCTGAAGAAACAGACCTTTCCTTGCCAGACTATGGCCAGAATAATGAGTTCCTCAGCAGCTCTCAAGGTCTGCATCATTTTAGTCAAAGCATCATCTGAACAGATTAAAATATATTTAAGATTTCATAAGCTTTGTAACTTACATCACTGATGATGAAAAACACTCAGAGGGAAAGAACAAATATTTAATAGACAACAATTTCCTGCTGTGGAGTATTTGTTTCTATTCCCAATCACAGTTCACTGTCTTTTACAAAGCACGCTGTTTAACTTTTCAAAGCAGCCTTGTTCTCCTTTTAAGACATTGTTTTCAGACTGTTTCTTTAAATTGCCTTTATCGTATTCAATGCTGAAAACAAACTGAAGAAAATTGACAAATTTATGCAATAAAAATATAAGCAGATATACTGCAAATGAAACACGTGCCTGGGAAATAGAAATATGTATTAGAGCTTGAATACACCTTAGGGCAAAACCAATCTATTTTGGAACTTAAAATACCCAAGATACAACTAATGTAAGATACAAATGGAGCAACCTATTAATTCCTGTAAAGTAAAATGAACTAAAACAGACTAGTAGGCCATAAACTAGTTATTTAAAAGGCTAAATGGCAAAGCACATATTTTACTAGAGTTTCTGTCCCAGTGTAGTGTAAACATTCATGCTGTGTTAGTTCTGATACCAAAGAACAGTAAGTAGCTGCATTATGCAACACAAATTACAAGGTTTGTTGTACTGGCTTCCACTTTTATTCCAACAGGGCTGCACAGAATAAGTGGGATACAATAAACATTTTCTGTAGTATTGCTGCTCCAATAGCATGCTCCCATCTGCAGCTGCAGTATTTTGGGAGGAGGTTTCAACCCTGCTGCTCATCCCTAATGCAAAAGCTCAAATAATCAGTTAAATGCATCTTCTTGTTTTTCAATGAGCCCCCCACTGACTGCCCAGCTGCTTTGTGGACTTGTCCACAGCTTCTGCCTACACGTGGTTTGTCACCTGTGAGCCATAAACCTGAGCTTTTTCCCAGCCCCAAAACAGAACTGAAGGGTAGATGTGCTGCTCTTCCATGACAACCATGTAAACTCTTGACACTTGCACCAAACCCAGCCCCACTGAGGGGGTCTATGTCTCTGTGAGGCCTAACATCCTACTTTGGTTTCCTTCCAAGTTGGATGTTTAGCATAATATAGAATAATGTTTGTTTCTGCTTAGGAAGAAATTTAATTTCTTCATTATAGAATATTAGGCTACAGTAACTCAGGAATTTGTAATTTTGCTGATCTGGAAACTCCAGGATAATTTTACCTGAAACAGAATGCAAAGACACACAAGCTTCAGCTGAGGCAGAACACAGCTGCTTGTCCCCTCTGCTGTGTGAGCTTCCCTGAGGACATCAAAGCCACCATCAGTCTTCTTCAACATGTCTCTCTTAATTTTTGAGACCAGTTCAAGACCTGGATCCTGTTTTAACATGAAGCAGAAAAATCAGACTTGATCTGCCTCAAAGCTTGATCTGTATCAGCGAATCTTCTCTGAGAAAGAATTCCTACCCTAGGAGATACTCACAGAACAAATATCTCCTTGTAGCCCAGCTACAAGGTGTAGAACCAACTGCTTCTGGAGAAGGCCCCTGCTGTGCCCTAGAAAGGGGAAATGCCAGAAGACCTGAGACATCCCATGTCTTACAGATTTGTGTTACAGGCATGAGATAGTGTCCCATCACTGGCTGGGGCAATGCAAATTTGAGCAAATTTTTCAATCCCTGCAGTTACTCTTGATTTTCTGCACCTGCAAAAAGATGGGCAGGAATTCCCATTCTTGGGCTAGGGTAAATTTATGTCAGGGTAGATTTACATTGTTAAACTGAAATCAAAAGAACTGCACTGATTTATAGGAGCTGAAAGTCTGTTCCAACATTTCATGCCTCCAGAAAAGTATCTTTATTTTTGATTTCTCAATTTTGTATGTGTGGAGATTGTAAACATTTTTTTCAGATCTTCTTTTTAGAAAGACCAAATCATCTTTCTCAGCATTCTGTGCATTTAAATAGAAAATTACTATTTACCTAGAAGCTTCCTTGCAAGATTGAAGCAATCTGGTTTAATTTCCACAAGTTTAACACAGTGTTCTCAACTTCTGAACTGTACATGCACATACAAGAATGTGAAAATTACACTAGTATCGATATTCTTGAAGTCTGACTGCTTTCCTTTTTTATTACTGAACAAAACAGGCTACAAATCTGGGATACTGTACTTAATTATAGGAAAGTGGTATCAGACTTCTTCCATTTTAACTGCATTTAAAATGTCAGTAACTATTTTAGGTGCAAGAGCCTGAAAGCCTAGCCTAGCTCATAAACCCAGAAGATGTATGAAAACGTGCTTTTGCATTCCCCTGAAAAGTAATTTTTACAACTGTGTATTTGCAAGGAGTTCACAAAACTAGCAATATATCTGTTTTTCAAATTAAATGTCCATAGTCTACAGAATAATTCAAACAGGTGCTAATTAGGTGTACAGAAAGGCCACTGAGGACAATTTATATATCCCCCTCCAAGAGAAAGAAACCTGAATAAATATTAATTGCTTATATTATGCAACTTAATTATTTTTAAGATGGCACTAAATTAACTGCAAATATTATAATTACAAAGTACTGGATAATTTACTAAAGATTAATTGAAATGATTAAGTGCAAACAGCATAATTTTGCACGGTGGTGTTAACACTTGCTGCATGGAAGGAGAGAGACCAACGTGGTTGTTAGTGGGTACTTAATGAAGCACTTCAAGGACATTGTGGGAGCACCAATGGCCTCTCTCTGATGTGTCCTCTCCTGGAAGGGTGTTACAGGATTTCCACGGGGTAAGTCTTTGTAGTGTTGGTAATGACCAGAATGCCTAAACCAGCCTATTTTAAGGACAGTGACATGGAGTGACACAAAAATATTGCATCATGGTCTGTCCAGCAGCCTCCTCTGAGAGCTGCAGCGACTGCAGCTGCTTCCTGAGCAAACTGAAGCAGCTGCACATGCAGTTGGAATGAATTCTTGCAAACAGCAAAAGGACATCCACTGCAAGCAAGATATTAGAAATACCACTGTGCAGCAACAGTTTTCATTCACTTTGCTGAATTCAGTACCAGCTTCCTGCTGTGCTGTGTGAAGGTGGGATGGTGATGAACCTGGAGAAGGGAGAGGGACTCAAAAAATTTTTCTAGTCCATGGGTGATTTCTTTCCTAGTAGTATTCTCCATGTTAAATGCAGGATCTTTTTCTGAATTTATTCTCTATTTATTACAATCTCACGCCCAGTATTTTTTTGGTGCCTTAATATTTAATACAATTCAAATGTAGTTATTTAGAGAGTGACAATGGAAAACAGAATAGAATTCAGTATTGAGAATAATTCTAGACTTCTGAGGCAATGGGAGGAAGATACACTTGTGTTCTTTTTGACTAACACACGTCAGAACAGTAATAACATGGACTGGAAGGTGCTTCACTTTTCACTGACACATATGCCATATGTCATTACAAGAAGCACTGAGAGTAGTGAAATGCTATAAATGAAAATAAATGCTTTGAACTTATGGCCAGTTGTAACATTAAGCACTTACAGTGGGCAAGATAGGGAATGTCTCCTACAGATCTAAACTTGACCACATGAGGAGACACGAGGAAAGTATGTATATGAACTGATTTCCACTTTAAAATGGGTAGACTCCTTATCAATTTTCAGCAAAAAGCTGAAATCCCTCTGACACCATGCTAGCTAGGAAATTTTGACTGTAAACTCAGTTTAATGTGAAGAGTTCCATTCAGGAATGTGGGAACTTTCTGGATTTTTTGTCCTACTCAGTATGTCACTTCAATGTGTATTTCAGCTCCTCTCACTTGAATAGACCTTGCTTAGACCTAATAACGTGCAATACTGAATATCTCAGTAAATATGGGCAAAAAGGCTTGAGTAATATTAAAATCAAGTCAGTACACAACATCCATTAGGACAACATGGAGAAGACTCATACAGGATGAGAGAGTCAAATTTAAAATTTTCCTGTATGTTGCAGTCTTGGTATCAAAAGGGAACAGGGCTGTTTTAATCACAGATCTGATTTAGGAGATCAGAGAGATGTGCATCTCACAGCCAGATTCCCATGCACAGAGCCTCTGAAGCCAACACAGCTGGACAGTATTATTTGTGTGCCCTTATCAAGCTCTGACAGACATTTTTACCTCAAAAGGCTCATTACTGAGAGATCAGAATCACAGTTCCTTATGCAATAACAAAGTTGCACTAGAAGACAGGGCACAGCACTGCAATGTGCGAGCCAGAAAAAAGTGCGAGAGGCCAGACTGTGTAAAGCATCTAAACTGCAAAGAAAGCCCAATTCCTAGCAGGTGGCTGTGAAGTTGTCTGAAAGTGCAGTCTTCTTGATTCTCTGCTGCTCTTTGCCTGGCCAGCCTCCAAGAGATGATTTAGAGAGATGTAAAAGCTGCTTGAAATTAGCTGAGAACACTGGGCTCGGGGCTCAGAGCAGGCAGCTGGAGGCTGCCATGCCCTGGCACCCTGCAGCCACCCACGCCTCTGCCCACCCACACTCCTCCTCCGCTAGTGCTGTCACAGCCAGGGTGGGCACTGGAGACCCACAGAGCTGGGCTTCTCACAGGAACACAGAGCCTGAAGAGCAGTGAAACACCAAGAACTGACACTGTACCCGTGGCAGCTTTGTCTGATTTGGTAAAAAGCCTGCATCACTCCCAACAGAAAATTGTACATTGATTTTACTCACAAATGTATGACAGCAGTTACTTTCCAATGCTGGCATTCAGAAATGTGGGCACAGCAAAATATTCAAAGAAAGTCATAGCAAAACAATAAACAATCAGAAAAGAGTGGCTAAATACAATTTGTAACTGTTAGGCAAGGCTACAACAATGCTCTGAGACTGGTACCTTATTTTACACTGAGATTACACAGATGAGTTCAAAAGTATTTTGAATTTAGACCTTTGTAATTACATCATAATTACAGTGTCCTGGGTAACAAACTAAGACTTTGTAAAGCAGGTATGTTATTCATCTGAAAATGAATGCTTCCTTCATCTGACACAGCCAGTTGGTTTTGCCTTTGCTGGTGTAGATGGCTTGTTTGATGGAAAACATTCTTTTTTAAATATGTAAATGCAACTGATCCTGAGGGGAAAAAATATCATAAACCACCAGTAAAAATGAACTGCACTGCCCTTTAAAATGGGACCATTTTTGATGCTCACTGTGAATGTATTTCACGCTACTTTGACCAGTACTCGTCTTACAGTGTAGAAGTGTTTTTGCATGAAATGTATTAATGGATGTAGAGCCCTCTTCCTCATTCTGCAGCAAGTTGTGTCCATCAAAATATTGGTTGAGTCCAATGAAAGGAGTTGATTCTACCTCACCCCACAATTTGAACTTCTTGTGTTTTGTTACAGAAACTTTTGAAGGGCTGTCTTGTTTAGCTTGAGAGATGAATACAAATATTCACCAACCAATCCCCAAATCCAAACCCTTGATTTTTTAGAGGTTTCTGTTTAGCAAAATGATGACATTTAGCAACAATAAATAACCCCGTGGGTGAATTATTGCATCCTTGCCTCCTGAGGGGCTCCTGCAGCTCCCTCTGCTGCAGCTGAACACGCGACTGGCGAGATGAGATCGCCACTAAAACCTTTTCCAGAGCAGACCTCAGAAACATGCCTGGCTCTGGCTGGTTGAGTTCCCTCTCTGCAGGTGAGAACAATCTGAAAACTCCAAACTGCACAGCTGACATCTGCCAGGGTTGAGCCCAGCCCTGAAACCTCTGTCCACAGGAATCCTGATGGACACTTCAGTGCCTGAATGGTGACTGAGCACTGTAAGTGTGACAACACTACATCAGCAGTCAGGCTGCCCAGCATCAGACAGGAACTGCTCCAGTGAAGCCAGAGAGCTTGGTGTGAGCTGAGGGGCAGGTGGTGAGTGTGAGCACCCGGGGTACATTTCTGTGTGTGCACAGAGAGCTCCTGTCTGACCCAACAATCACAGTGCAGGATTCTCTAAGAGTGCCAGGCATTACAGAGTCCTCCCACTGCACAAATGATGGCACCTGCACACCCCTGCAGGTAAAACAGCACTTTGCCAAAGGGCACCGAAAATGAATACAAGAAGCAGCATTTTAAATTATGGTTCCACAGATTGGGGCAGCTCACAAACCTTGGAAAACACAGGACTGCCATTTAAATCCTTGTGGGAAAACTGATTTTCACTGATCAGACTGGGAAGTACTCCTTGGGGATATTAATATCCTTACTGTTGTGAAAAATCAGAGTGAAAATATAAAATACTTCATATTAATGTATCTTCTCCATTTCATCTCCTTGTTTCAACAGTAAAATTGAATTATTTTAGAAAATTTTGCTGCTGCCACTTCAGCGTTGCTGCCTTTGCAGCTGGGTGCATCCATGGTTCTGATCATACCTTTATGTCGTAAATATGACCCAGGAACCAAAACTGGAAATGAAACTCAAGCCCCACCTTTGCAAACATAATTAAGACATGTTCACTGGAACTGCCTGGAAATGTGCAAGTATAGTGAGCCTCTGTTCACTTTTTGTCTGCTTGTTCTGTACTAGTGTGGTGTGGGGACACCCAGCAGTAACCCTGGCCCATGGCACCTTCTCTTAGTCAGGCCTCTATAATCCAACTTTCCAATGAAATGCCTGAAGCTGGTTAGTGAGATCCAGGGCTCTTCTTCTGAGGAATCTCAGTGACTGGGGAACACCAAGTATCAAAGAGATGTTTTACAAAAAAGCAAAGGCAAGTGTTTTACATTCAATCTTACAAAACTGTACATAAGAATAGTCTACAACATGAAAATGGCCATTAAACGGTTGTAATAGTTATGAAATGTAGTAAATATAACAATTCTAATGTTTCATATATTTATCATATTAATCACTGTATTCATACAGTTGTGTTTGTATACATATATTCAATGGCACTGTAAACAGCTGTTGGAAAACACACATTAACTCTTAACCCATTAGAAGTAATTATAGTACTTTTTCATCCAAAAAGTTAAAATGCATCAATGTATCATTGACTTAAAAAAAATAGCATTGTAATATAATGCACATTTGACATTTTCTAGGGTAGCAATTAAGATGAAGCCTAACAGAGAATGTTCTAGATTTCAGAATGTTTTACATTTACACCACTAAGGTGATACAAAATTTTAAACATTAAATGTAATTAAATAATACACAGTTTATGAAACAGTTGATTTCAGAGATCCATAATGCACAAAATCTAGTTAGTGTCTAATGGGACTTCCCAATAATTTATATCTCTGGGACCTTTATGGAAAACTTAAGTTGGTTTCTATGTAACATCTCATAGGCAAAGTAAGTTTGAACTGAATCATCTTTTTTTTCTTTTTCTGTACAGAGCTGCATTCAAGTGGATAAAACATTATTATGTTTATTTATGTTTCCCTTTGCTGGACATTCATCCAATAAGCCTTGAGCATATGCTTAAGCATCTGGTAATGACATTTTGTGGGGCAAGGAAACTCACTATCTATGTCCCTCAGTAAACAAAGTGGTTCTATTTTTTCCACAGTTAAGGCAACTATACTGATATATTAGACACACCATATGTTTTTATGTTGCTTCCTACAATCTAAACAATAAGAGTGAAAAGAAGTTTCAAACATGCTTTGATCTTCTTGACCACTCAGGAATTTCATCAAGCTGGTACCTGGGCTGGTGGGAGGGGTCCCTGCCATGGCAGGGGGGGTGGGACTCCATGATCTTTAGGGTCCATCCCAACCCCATAACATTCTATGGTTCTATGAACTGCAGCACAGCTTGTGAGCTATTCACTAACAAAACCCAAAGTATGGATTGCCTTGAATTTGAAGACTGACCATTCATATAACTTACCAGAAAAAATTAAACAAATAAACAACAGCCAGTCAGATTCCAGCAAATGAAATTGATAAAAACAGTAACACACACATACACAATTTCTGTGTTTTCAGTTATTTCTACCCCATGACTTAAGCTACTCAGACCCTTGTGATCATCCTCGCTGTACCTTGGGTGGGCTTTGCCAAAGGCTATCTTCAGACATTGTCAGTGATGACACTTGGTATCTGCCAACTCCAGCATTTCACTTCTTATTTATCCTAACAAATCACATCAACTAGAGAGCCATTTCCATTTGTTTCCGTTGGGTAAGGCTGCAGGTATCAATGACAGTGACCAGGAACACTAGCACAGCATCTGCAGGGCAATGCAGCTACAGGGGACAGTGCCACAGGACTGCCAGTGCTGCCAGCACAGCAAGGGAGGCACTCAGGGCTGGGCTGCTGCTCCCATTTCCAGTTACACTGTGTTTGGAGGATGACTTGACAGTGCTTGTGGTGGTCGTGGTGTCAATCCTTTTCACAGTTGGTTTTGGTTCATTTCTGTTTTCTGGATGGCTTTTCTTGTCCTTGAGTATATCTGAAAACATGAAAGTCAACGTGAGATTAATCACATATCTTTTGAACATTTTAAAATATTGCTGGAACATGCTGTACACTCACTCTGAATTACTCAAACATGGATGGAGACTGATGGGGCATTTGCACTCATGTTTTAGTTGGGCTCAGCACCCACTGCTTTTCTCAACAAGTCTTCTCTGCCTGCCTGGCTCTCCTTGGCTACTCACAGACACAGCCTGAGCAGAATAATAGGTATTCTGCATTGCAGTGGCTGGGCTCAGAACCTCATCTTCTCTCACAGAAAGTACCTTCAGCTTCACCTGGGCTGGGAATCCTCAGTGGGTTTGTAACACATGACAGTGAAACAGCCTCCAGGCCAGTGGGTTGCTGCAGGAGATTGGATATTGACCCAACAGCATCCCAGAATGGTTTGGTTTGGAGGGGACCTTAAAGATCACCTCGTTCCACCCCCTGCCATGGGCAGGGACACTTTTCACTATCCCAGGCTGCTCCAAGCCCCATCCAACCTGGCTTTGGACAATTCCAGGGATGGGACATTCACATTTTCTCTGGGCACCCTGTGCCAGGGCCTCAGCACCCTCTGTGTACAGAACTTCTTCCCAGTATCTGACCTAAATCTCTCCTCTTTTCATTCAATATCATTACCCCTCATCCTTTTCACTGTTTGCCTGTGTAAAGGGTCACTCTCCCCCCTTTTTGTAAGTCTCCTTTAAGCACTGGAAGGCTTCTCCCTCCAGATGCATTTTGAGGCAATTCCATGTATTTTTATATGAAGAACTGGATTCAGAAGAAAGTAGGAGTAGCCCTTTATTGCAAAAACATGGATTTTCTTTTAAAGGGAGAAAATAATAAACCTTCAGTTATGAAGACATTTCCAAGCTATTTGCAAATATTACTGAGACCATATTGCCCTTAAACCCTCTCATTGGCATTGTGGAGAAAAACAAACAAACAAACAAACAATTTCATCTACTGAAGGGATGATGATTTTATAGTCAATCTGTAAAAGCATACCTGAGTGCTTGGAAAGAACAAATGCCTACCTGGAAGAATTTATAATTAACAATAAATGTTCAGGTCCAAGTTTAAAGGATTTGTGATACTAATGAATGCAGTGCACATACGAAAGAAAGCAAAAGGCACGGATTTGTAATGCAGATGAAAGAGCAGTCCAATCTTAAAATGAAAACTCTGAATCACAGAAGCAAGTTCCTGGCAGAAACTGGGAAGATGGAAAGTATTCCAGAAATGTAAATGCAATCTGAGATCATTGTCTGCATGTCAGTAGTTCTGAACAACCATCAATAAATTCACTTGATACTAAAAATGAGCTATTGTATTGGGAAAGCACACATTGTTCTTTTGCCAGAATAAACTGTAAAAGAAATGCAATGAATTCCTCCATTTTACCATAATATCAACATTAATTCTGGAGGAATGTGTGATTCCTACACCTGACTCAAGAGGGACTGCAGTGAAGGGACAGCAGCTGGCAAGGCATACTTTGGGAAAAGGGTATTCTGACATTGTGCTCGAAATTCTTTATGGCAAAGTGCAGGCAGAGCTCCTCTGTGATTCCAACTTGCAGTGGAACTCACAGAAAGGAAGGGGAGAAAAAGCATGCTCGAAATGTTTAGAAAATATCAGTATTCTGAGGGCATTTAAAGAAAAATGGACAACCTTCAGACTGTCATTAAAGTAAATTAAGAATAAATCATGGAAATAGGTGTGTTCTGACACTGCCTCGAGTCCTTTCCATCACTGTCACTCTCCTTTGCAACTGCAGTAAAGGCACTATTTCTCTGCTGCCTCTTATATCATCCCAGCCTGCTGACTTCAGCTCTCTGGGGCCAGCTGATTAAATTAAGACCTCACTCAGGTAAATCTATTCCCCTGTTCCAGCTGGCCATGTCCAGCATTGTAACTTGATTGGCGTCTATAAATCGGGCAGACTGAAACGTATTAATTCGTTTATTTTCTTCCTATTGACTTTAACAAAAATCTAAGGTAAGATTTAATGCTATCAGAGAGACTGTTGGTTTTTAAAAGCTTTCCTCTCAGTGACTGCTTAATGCACCACATAACAAGCGTTAAATAATACATTAGAAAATTCTGCCTTTATCCTTTTTTCCAGGGGAAGCACTCCATTCTGAATTCTCTCTCTGTCTTCACAGCAGAGGATCTTCTGATGCTATTCATGGCCAGTTCTAATTTGGGATCTAATTGTGCAAAACTGGCATTTTATTTGAAATGCTCTGTTTTTCCCTTTCTTAAAAATAAATAAAAACAGCTTAACTTCCAATTCAGTTCGAAATCTTTTTCAGTCCTCTATCTGTTTTCTAAGGCACAAATTTCAGCAGTATAAAGATTTCCTGTTTTATTCCAGTTTCCTCAGAGTTCCTGTTGCTTACTCACTCCACGATTTTGGCTGAGAGACTCTGACTTAAATGAGCTTTTCCTCTTAAATCTTTTTCTCTGAGTCAGAGATGGTTATATTCAGTCTACTACTGACATTCAAAAGGCAAAGAAGTACTGATCACGCTAGGAAAGAAAGAAGTGTTAGTGTGAAGACTAGCACAGAAATGAAACTTCAGTCTCAACATAGCAAACCCCAGATGTTCAGCATCCATGAATCCAGCCCCCGGAGTATGACTTCATAAAACCAACCCACCAAACCTCACAGCTTTGCTCTCTTCTCCTGTTTACCTTCTGTGTTTTAAAGGCCTTATGGCTGCCCATTAGAAGCTAGAAACTTCCTTCCACCATCAGTCCCTCTTCTCCTTTCCAGAAATGGCGTGGTTAAACTCTCTGAAGGCTCCAGCTCACCTCAGCTTGACAATGGGATGGCCTTTGGACACTGGCACATGAATATTGTTCTGTGCTGGTTATTACCACTGCACCATGGTGGTGACACAGCCCCTGCAGTAGTGGCTGTGCTGTTCCCTCATGCAGGTTCAGTGAGAATATTCAAATCCTGCCAAAAGGGGTGCTTAGTGAAGGCAGCTGACTGCCAAAGCAGCCTTTCTGAGCAGCCTTTTGGGACTCCTGCCCAGGTCAGGGTCTGCTGGGGTCACTGGGGATGGCTCAGAGCTCCTCCAGGCCCCGTGATTACAGCTCACTTAGTCCAGGGGATTGAGTCCACTCCCTTAGCTGAACTCTCATCTATGTTAACTGCTGCTAAATTCACATCTTGACAGCATAAACAAAGCCCAGAATGAAAATGACTTGACCTGGCTGTTTGGAGGGTTGAGGATTATCTTCCCCTCTGAGATGTAACCACAGATCTCTGCCCAGGAACGTGCACACTGCTGTGACGGCACCCAGCTACTCATAAACACCCCCATGGATCAATACTGCTCCTCACAGAGACCAGCTGAGGGTGACAGGGGAACCAGAACTGTCACTGACATCTAATTTAGGAGCAGGAAACCTCCCCTGTAGTGAGGGCTGATTGTGCCTTTCAAATGCATTCAGTTACGTGAAGTACACCTGAATGGGAGGTAGTAAAGATACCGGGGCAAAACAATGCCAGTATAATTTCTTTAGGTTATTACTGGGTCATCAGACACAAGTTCAAGTCATATTGGCACCCGAGCTGTCAGTTCCCCCTTGCTAGGCCAAATGATTTGCACTTAGCTACTGCTGGGGATTATCAAAGATATAACTATTTATTGGTGTACTTGCACACTATTGCTCTCTAGTGAGTGGTACCAGCAGGGTCTGCTTTAAGCTGTTCATGTTTTCTACTGTCCTGCTAAGGGATGAACAAGTTCAGCTACTTAACAGAAACATCCTTCCATTTTTGTCCTTCTCTTGATCTGATCTGAGCTCAGTCCTTTCCCTGTGATGGTAAATCACTGGACCTCTGCTGGTCAGGCACTGCACTCGTGGCTGCCCAACAGCTGAGTGCCTCTAAGGCTGCAGATGCTCTCACCAGACAGGGGTACAGCCCCTGGGAGGGGAGGCTGAATAAAAACAAGCCAGAGAGATTTGCCAGACCAGTCCTGTAAATGTTAATTATAGCAGCCTGGTTTCTAATGGAGCAGGGCACTGACAGCAGGGAATCCATGGGGGGAGTCTGGACACGTTTCCATCACTTTTAACCAGGAGCTGCTAGAGACAACTTTTAACCCAGCTATTTGGGGAGACAAAAGCAGCAGAGATTGTTTATTTCTGCTTTCCCCATGTTAATTACATCAAGTCAGGCCTGTCCATTTCTTTCTAGACTTTCATGCAAACACTGTGCTTTGGAAAGACAGACTGTCAGCATCTCCGATAGCAAATTAATGCCTTGATCTTGGATGCCTCATCATGGCTGTAATGACACTCATAATGCAGGTCTGAAGTGAACTGGTCAGCACCTGCAGTTACTCTCCACACTGGAGCTCAGTTGCTTGATAAATTTCCCTTCGATCACAGGCTTGGGTTTGGCTGACAGCTTCATAAGAAAATTAAAGCTAGGTGCAACTTGGTGGAACAGGCTCTTAAATTACAGTAGATGCTGCAGTGTTATTATTAGCTTTTTATCACCTCGGGTAGCAAAAGCTGGAATTACTTTTACATATTCAAAGGAAGAAGCTCTGAAATTGCAAAACAATGCTGTCACCATAAAATGTACCAACAATTTCCAAATAATCCATTATCTTGACATTAAGACCAGCACTAATTATTTCCAGTTACAGCTGCAGCAGACAAATTGAAACAAGAATGCTGTGGAAATGGGAATGTAAGAACTCCTAAACTATGATAACTCGTGATGCAATTCTCCAGATTCTGGAGTCTGTTATTGTTGTCTGTGTAACACCAGTCAGTAAAAGGTGGGGGTAATGTATGCTTTGGGAAGCCAGAGGAAGGGAGCACTGAACAGCTCTGTATGTTCTGTTCTACCATTTTCTATTTCAGCCTGAGAACGTGGTGCCCAGAGAAGCCTTTTCCCCACACACATTTTTATGGAAACCTGGTGTTAAGAGAGAGAAAAAAAGTCTTTAATCAGAAAAAGAAAGAACTCCAGGAGTTTCAAGTGCACAGTCCACTCTCCCCACTGAACCCCTGAGGGGCATTAGGTTCAGGCCAGCCTTTCCAGAAGACCTGTGGGACAAGATTATGGGGGGAAGCTCATGTGTCCCAGTTTGATTCTGAGACCTTTCCATTTCTATTTTTAAGAAGTTTCTCTTTTTTAAAGACTGAGTAGGGGGATAATCATAAATTGGGACCAGAATTATCTATGTCCAGGGTTTAATTCTATATTAAGCTCTGTGTGATCTTTGGCAGATTGCCATTTGCTGTGGACCAGTGAGAGAACTACTTTATTTCCTTGCACATTTTGTGCATTCTGGATGCAAATTCTTCTGTCTGAGAGTCATACCCAGTCTCCCAAAGAAATAACACTGGCTGGAACGTTCAGGAACTAATTCAAAGGCAATAAAGAGGAGGCAGGAACAACCATGAGGCAGTTTGAGATGTCAGGTGCCTAGAAGCCACATTTACTTCCTTCCCATTTTCCCAAGCAATCTTGTAGTCCATACACATCTGAGTGCAATATATACATGGACAGAGAGAACAGGACATTATCTCAGCTGTCCTGCTCTAAGGAAACCTGTCACTGTATGTGTTTGGCTTTTGATATACAGTGGCCAAAGCAAGCCCTGCAGGATTTTCAGGAGCCACAATACAACTGTACTGGTTCTGGGTTTAAAAGTAAACCCACACACAGAACTGGCTCAGCTCCTGCCATGGTGAATGTCAAACAGGAACAATCCATCTTTTCCTTGGGAAGAAATAATCTAAGCTAACAAACCTCGTGTGATTCAACAGTATTTCCATTAATCAATCAGTCATTTGCAAGAAAAGGTTTTGTCATTTTGCTTATATTAATATGGGACTTATTCAAATGCAGACAAGCTGAAAGCATAAGCTTAAAACATGCCAAACATCTCTTACATTTCCTGGAAACATCTGTTTTTAGTCTAGTCCTAGGCACATGTTTGTGGTTGCATGTTTATGCTTGTTTAGTTTGCCAGATACCTCATACGTAGTGCAGCACAGCTGACATGATATCCTGAAACACAGCATGGAAGTATCTGTAAAACATGATGTTCCCAGTAAATCTGGGGAACATTTGTTGTAACTTTCTTGTAATAAAAGAAACAACTCAAAAGCCCTGTGACAGCCTTCTGCCTTCACTGTATGGTGCAATTAATTAGCTAAGTTTGGAAATTGTGTACATGCCTCACTGGCAATATCAGGAAGACCGAGAGCGATCCTGATCCCGCGTGCCTCGCATGCTCCAAACTCCCATTAAACTTAATGGGGGTTTGGGGGGATGCAAGGAATGCAGGGCTGACCTTTATGGCTAAAGATGAATGTGAGCTCCAGACTTCAAAGATTAGGTGCCCCTGCCAGTCTGGAGTGTGCAAGTGATCAGCACGCCAAGTGCTGAAGGCATCTGCTAAATATCACGCCACAGCTCAAAGCTGTAATTAAGAAAAATATAAACTGGCTCGAGGAAGAAAAATATTAGTAATAATTGAAAATGCTTTGGCTGTTGCTTTTGTCCTGATGATCTCATTAGTTTTGGTTACAGAAACAGTTCTCACACTGGCTGACGTGGGGCATGCTTTGTTTGTGCTCTCCTTCTGCCCACATCTTTCCCAGTTAACTTTTATTGCTCAATACAAAGGTCAAATCGAAGACTTAATTAAATTGTATATGGGGAAACTATAAACTTATTTTGGAAGGGAGTACAAAAATATTTAAAGCCATCCCAACTCCTCTCCCCCAGACACTCCCTAATTTCTCGGGAAGAAAAGGAGCATGTGTTATTGGCATTCTTTCCCTTAAGGAGAAACTGCACCTTTTCTGGCTTCAAAATTTACATGTTACAAATATCCAACCTTTTCATAACCTGCTAATTGCACTTGCAATTGACACTTGTAATAAGGATTTTAATTTAGCTCTGCTGCTCTAAACACAGAGAGCTCCATTTTGTAAAAGGCCTGGATATGATCTTCTACTTCAGCAGTGTAAGTTCAACTGACAGCCAGGACTGGAAGTTCCCTTAAACTTTGCTTAACTTTCAACAGCCCTTGGAGCACCAAGATAAATACTATTACCCACCTGCTGAAGCTGGGCACATGTCTCTCAGCCCTCAGGTCTAGAACTGAAAAGTAGTTCTGAAAACACTCGCAGCTATTTGGAGTTTCTTCCTGCCATGAGAAGACAACCACATAGCTTGAGAGTAAGGTCAGGTTGGAGTAGGCTACAACCTGTGCACAGCAAGGCCAATCCCCAAGGAAATTCAGGCTTCCTTGTGCCAGGTTACTGCCTGAGCTGTGTTCACGTACCAGTGAGATTCCCAATGCTCCCAGTCAGCTGCTGCCCAGCCCTAGGGGCAGAAGGATTCTCTAGCTCCCTCTCCATCTCCAAAAGCCCTCCCTGGTTTGTGTTTGTGCAGCTGGCTGTGCACATGAACCCTGGGAGGTGTGCTGGAGGTGGAGGATGCTCTGCAGACCTGCTCTCCTCAGGCAGACCTTGCCAGCACAGGCCTGTGGGATCACACTGAAAGAGAGCAGAGAGGAATGTGCCAGCTGGGGCAGCAGGGACAGCAGACACCAGGGCTCAGCCCCTTCCTCTGAGGGATTTACAAAGGGTGTTTGCACCCAGGTCTCTCCTGCCCTGTCCAGCCAGAGGAGCTGTGCAGGGAGGGGCACCTCAATCTGAAGCAGGCTCTGCTTGGACTGCCTGGGTTGCCCTGGAAGCAAACTGGCCAAAATACACTGGAAAGAACTAATCAATTAACTAACAGGGTGTCAGCCCAAAGAGAAGTGACCACAGAAAGTGCTCTGTGCCACTGCATGAGGTGTGCTCATGCCTCCCCAGGGGATGGCAGTGAGGGGCAGGAGCATGGGCTGCTCTGCTCAGGAAGCCATCCTCTCACATTTTAGCATAAGCAGATCTATCAGTAACAAGTGAGCAGGAGAAAATCATCCACTGCAGAACTCCCCTCCCACCAAAGGGTTGGGACTCAGGGCAGAGCCCTTTTAGCTCATCAGCCTTTAAAAAGAGGCAGGAAGAATTCAACACAGTCACTGCAGGCAGCTGGGCCAAATCCAGAGTGAATAACCACAACTCACATCAACTTCCAGCATGGCAGCCACAGGAAAATAATCACAGGCATCTCTAAAAGATAGCTGAAAGGGTCTTTTCATCCTGCAAGCAGGCTGCTCTCATCATTCCTCATTCTTTAAAAGCCACTCAAATTCCTCCAGTTATTCCCACTGCTCCCTTAGAAACTTGGGCAGATACAATTCCTGCTTTAAGATTCTGAAGTCACCAGATCTCAGTGGAAACAGGGAAGGATTAAAATGCTTCCACTATTTCTGTCATTTCTTGAGCAGCCATAGAACCTTATACTAGGCATCTCTTAAAGAGGTTCAGATAGGATATAATAATAATAATAATTGATGTTTAATTATAGAATAAACATTGAAGTCACTTCAATCTACAGAGCATCTGATTGTTTTTAATCTAGATGATAGAAAGGATTAGTTGTAATGTCAAACAATACTTCTAGTCCTTATATCAATCAGTGGGAAATATTTATTGAATCTTTCCAGTATTTAATTTCACTCAGAACTGAAATCAAAAGAAACTGTGGCCAAGATATTATCCTGGATTAACCACTGTAGCCTGAACATCAGGAGTAGTACAGAAAAACATCATGGCATTAGGTTTGCTTCAGCTCTGGTCTGCAAGCTTAAATTAGTCTTTTCTCCTGCTCTAGTCTGGCAACTCTTCAGCACTGCACATCCTCTATTTCACATTGCTGGTTTATCCAGCCAGCCAGAACCCCAGCTCCATCACAGCTGACAGTTATTGACAGGGAGGATGATCAGAGCCATCACTCTGCTGAGGAGCTGCAGCACCAAGAACATGTTTCATGTGAAAATACCAAAGGGCTTAGAAGCATTATCTTATTAGTAGCATGCAGTGAAACTGATGAACCCTTATCACAGTCAGCAGGATGATGAATACCCAAATCAACTGAAATGGAAAGGAGAGATACAACCAGGGTAAAAAAGAAACTTTTCTAACAGAAAGTCTTACAAAACGAAGCCCCATGCATTAGGATATGCATAAGGCTATGTTCTGTCAGTGTTCAGGCTGTGGGGCAAATTAAAGGAAGGAAATTCTTGTTTGGAGCTGGCAAGGATCCCTTTCCCTGCTCTGCTTACAAAACTGCTCCCTCCAATTTTCATGGAGTCACCTACAGCAAAAGCACCAGACTGAGTTGAACAAGTCTGCCAACACTGGTACATAACAGACTGAGGGATACAAATCATCCCCTTTTTTGGGTAATGACACTGCTCAACTTTACCTTGGCCAGGGTTCTCTCACTTGGCCAAAGGGAAAAAACACTACTGCCATAAGCCCTCACAGGTTAAACCCCCCTTGGGGCATTATCTCCATCATGACAATGCTAAAAACACCATTTTGAGAGTGATAAACCCTGCACTGGAAGCCAAAGGTCTGGCTTCTCTCCACACTGATGTGCTCCAGCTTGACTGCCCAAAGCTCGAGGTCCTTGTGCAGGCACCTGTGCCTGGATCCTGTGGATCATGCCAAGGGGCTTAGGGTGGGTGGTAGTGAGAAAGAGTGCTTGTTTTTAAGGAGGAGGAATTTGGAGAGCATGGAAGTGTCAGGTGTTGCTGGAAGCACGTGGAGAGCAGTGGGGACCCCAGATCAGGGTGTTCAGTGGGCCTGGATGAACATGAAGGACCATCTCTGCTGCTTCTGTGCACAGAACTGCCCTGAACATACACAGGGCACTTCTCAGGTGACTGAGCAGGAGGCTTGAGCCCTGTGTGTTTCCAGGCAGCCAAGGAAGCTTTGCCAGCCCTCAATCTGCTCTGAGATGTATCAGTTATATATATTTTCTTTACTGCCACTTCTTTCTGTCACAGGAGCTCCAATAAAGGGAAAAACCCACTGGAAGTTCATGAGAGCTGACATGGTGTGCTGGGATGGATCTGTTGGCACTGCTGTGGTCTATTATGCAAATACACATCAGTGGACTTTGTACAACATAAATTATGTAAATACCCATTTAAAGACTCTTCAAAATGCAGATTACTTGCCTGATGTTTGGAGACAATAATTAAGATCTCTGATGTGAACCTGTACTTGGGATTGCTGTGCAAGCTGGGCCAGCCTGTGGATGTCTAGGCCTAGCAAACCTCATTTCACATGCAGATTCCATCTTGGTTAGAAGAAATTTGCAGTCAAAGTTGACTGTGTCATAATCTACTTAAGCCACACATCACTGACACCACAGGTTATAAGAGATCCTTGAATTTACAACTGCAGAAGAGCTCCATAAGATCCCATCTGGAATTCAGGTATACACTTGTTCATTTAGGATTACCAAGGGCTTTCCTTTTGAATTAAGAATTTGAATTTTACTTTACACCCACCAAACATTCACACATCTGCATGATGGCAGGTGGGTCACCCTTCTGTGGGGGCAAAGGTTTGAGTGCTGGTTCTCCATCCCTGCAATCTGCTCCCGGCCCTGCTGAGACCTGAGCCAAAACCAGCACAGACAAACTGGACTTTGGGCTGGACCAAGAGCTCAGGTCACCAGTCTGACACAGCAGGTAGAGGTCTGCTCCTCAGGGCTCCCATACAGGAGCCAGCTCAGTGTTGTGGTTTAACCCCAGCTAGCAGCTGAGCACCACACAGCTGCTGGCTCAGTCCCCTGTCCCTGTCTCTGAGGGCAGGAGAATCAGAGAAAAACCCCAAAAACTAAGCCAAACAATTCACAATTTTCAATTGTAATGAAAAGGAGAGAGGAATAAAACCCCAGAGAAGTCAGTGATGCACTGCACATTTTCTCACCACCTGCTGGCCAGTGCCCAGCCTGTCCCCAGGCAGTGAGCAGTGTCTCCTGGCCAGCTCCTCCCAGTTTATACACTGGGCACGTGGCATGGAATCTCCCTTTGGCCAGCTCAGGTCAGGTGTCCTGGTCATGCTCCCTCCCAGCCCCCTCTGCACTTCCTCACTGGCAGAGCATGGGAAACAGAAATCCTTGACTCAGGGTAAGCTCTGCTTAACAACAATCAAAACATCAGTGTCTTATCAGCATTATTCTCATCCTGAATTCAAAACACAGCAGTGTACTAAGATGAAAATTAACCCTATCCCATCTCAAAACTGGATAAGCAGTTAGATTTTTTTTTCCCCAGAGAACATTCAGCATCTTGGATTGGTCTCAGCAGGCCTATTCCTGTCATCTGACATCTTAAAAAAATCTAGGCCAAGTAATACATCCTTTGCTGGAAAAGAAAACATCACAGACTGTCTACCTGGGTAAAGAATTTGGAGAAACTAGGTTTTCAGGAATAGTAAACTGAGCATCTGTTGGACTTCATTAAATTCATATTTAACTTGAGTTGAGATCAGTGAAATTAACCTTTATACTTCAACTGTGCTCTCCCTGCTTGAAGCAGCTGAATCAAAGTACCTTACCTAGGGCATCTTTCTGCTTTGTAACTTCAAAGAACATTTATTCAGAGATAGCATGTGAGCATCACATAACTGGAGCCAGATGATGGAGAAAGCACTGCAAACTGAGGTAGCCAGGAAAAATACCTAATTTACAGACAGATTAGAGATCAGAAACAAAGGTTCATAAAGATTGGTGTGTTACAAAGCAGAGGTAACAATTTCCCAGACAGGCAGAGGCAGTGCAAGGTGACTGGAAGAGTCTTTCTAACCACTCCTGCTGAGTAGTGCTCCCTGAGCCATGAACTATAAAAAGAAAAGGAGCTCAAAAGATGATTTACAACCATTCAGTTTTCTTTACTGGCCTGTGTAGGCTCTTCAGGACATGGCCAGTAATTTCTGTGCACCTACAGTAGCCAAGGTTGTGATCTTGACTGGGGCATTCATGCATCACTGTCAAATCAAAAATGGGAAGATCTAAACAATGCTAATTAAAGGGCAGCAAAGAATAACAGTGGGCATTTTAAATTTCAATTAAACCCCAACATTTACTGGTATCTAGAACAGTTACCAAGCTCCCAGCCATCCCTGAGGTTGCAATCAAACCCTAAACTAGGAACCCCACAGATTTACAGCCCCCTAGTTACAAGTTTACATTAGAACCATTCAAAATAATTAGAAGAGATAGAACTAATCATTTCACTGAATCTTCTCCAACTGACCTCATGTGTATCCAAGCCTGGGATATGCACTGAGACATCCCTCTATCACTGACCTCAGGGTACACTCAAGCACTACAGGCTTCTAGCATCTCCAAAGCTGAAAGCAGCTCAAGGCTCTTGTAACAGGGAACAGAAATACTCCTGTGATATGTCACCCAGCCATAAGAACCCCCCAGTTCTACTATGGCTGTTCCAAAGAGGAGGAGATATTGTGAAATGAGACCTTGCAACACTCAAAGCATTTCTTTCTAGCTACAGAGCTGAGAAGGCAGGACGAGATACGTTTTTGTATCTGTTTCTCTGCAACAAATTGCTGCTCCTCACTGAATATCAGAAAGCAGTTTAGTTCTGCCACTGATAGTAAATGAAAAAAAACTGCTGTGGAGTGACAGTGGTCCTGCAACTCTGTGCAACTTTAATGGAACTAATAACATAGTTTCCTTGTAAAATACCAAGCCTTGTTTATGCAAGGATTACTGTAGTATCATCCCTCAGGAGCAAAAAAATTCCTTGTACATGGGCTGATGCATAAGCTCTTCCCCACCCCACATCATCACCTGCTTCCATTAAAAAATTAGAAGCAAATTGCTTGACTTGTGAATTACAATCCTTACACCAACTTGCTTTTGAAACTGGACTGGGAGGAATGCCTGAAGTTTGCCCTGGACTTTACTCTCACTACCCAGTCACACAGTGATGCTTTTTGGTAATAGGTTTTGCTTAAAACTGACATCTGTCAGAGAGGAATAATTTTACCAAACTGTCCCCAATTAGTGTGGCAGAGCATGGGCAGCCAGAGAAGTGGCCCCACAGGGCTCAATCAGATGTCAGCCTGACAGGAAAAGGAGAGGCAGAGAATGGTGGGATGGGACACATGGTGACAATGAGGAGAGCAAAACCTCCAATTGCACTGAAAGTGGCATGGATGTGACATGCCATAGGAAAGACTCATCACCAGAGAAAGGGAGACCAGGGGAAGTGTGATAAATGGTTCAGGGTGGCAGAGGACACTACAAAAACTGAAGCATTAGATGCCTTCTCTGCCCTGGCTTTGCTAACAATGCGATTGCTCAGGTGCCTGTGGCTCAGTCTGGGGAGTGAAGATTCCCAGGGCAGGGGAAAATCAAATTAGGGACTGTGTGCTGGCAGTGGGATGAGGACCAGCATTAGGGCTGTGCAGACAGCTGACTATGGGATGTTGTGAAAACCTTCTCGGTGAAGGTTTTAAAACCCAGACCAGGCACACAGGGATGGGTTTGTCAGAGCTGACTCTGGCCTGGGACACTAATCCATGCCAGAGAAGCTTCTCTATCACTGTTCTCAATCTCCTGATCATCCATTCATTTTGATGAATCTACTCCAGGTAAAAAGCAAATGAAAACAAAGTATTCAATCAGTTTGTGACTAAATTTGTAACTATCTATAAAAACCCAGGGTGAACATCTTGTAAAAAGAATATACACTGGCAGCTATTGCTGATGAAGTGCCATCGATAGGCATTAAAGCTGCAAATGGCAAGGTGTTGGCAAAGTGAAAGGAATTGCTGCAGAAAGTAAAAAGCCAATCTGTATGATGAACAGAGTGTACATAAAGTACAGCAAATTACCAGACACACAGCCATGAGAGTACAGAGGCATGGGAGCTGATTAGGAAGTCCTTGTGAAGAAATCTTGAAGGCTGGCCAGTTCCCCCTGATCCCCTGGCAGGCGCTGCCAGTGAAAAGAGCACTGTGTGTGATGTGAGCACACGCAGTGGATTACGGGGAGATGATGGATGTGCCATCCTACAGCAAACGGCTGCTTGGAACTGCCACCCCCTGCAGAACAATCCTGCTTTTCAAAGGCTCAGCACTGCTGGCCAAAGGCCAGAGAGGGAGGCTGGAAAGGCGCAGCTCCCGGGTCCTGCGCGGGTGTCCTGAGTTGTAGTCTAGGATGTGCACAAAGTATTCTATCACCATCTTCATGAACTGTTGAATTCAATTGTTGGAGCAGTGTTTTCCCAGGCCCCCCTCCCTCTGGGGTGTCTTCTGTTAATGGCCCATCAAATGCTGCATGACTCACAGGTAACTCCCTCCGGGAGCTCTCTCTCTTTAATGGGCCATCAAGGACCCCCTGTAGGACTCATCATCCCACTGGGAGATGCTCTGCCCAGGGGGAGGAGACAAGCATTCCCACCTGGATATAATCTGGGATTTGGGACAGCACAAACAGCCCTTACCCACTGGATTCCCAGAGGACCAGAGCTACCAGACCTTTCTGTGGGATCACTGCTTCAAGAAGACCCCCTCATCTAAACTGCTTCCATCCCCCTGCTCAGGTTGTATTCTGACTCTGTCAGTGGTCTTTTGTATTACTGCATTTATTTTATTTTACTTTTTTTTTTATTTCTTTTCTTCCTATTAAATTGCATTTCTGACTTGGAGCCTCTCACTTGTTTTGCTTTCAAACCACCCCAGCAGGGACCATGCCAGGCGCCATCGGCACCTCGGCCCTGGGAGCCTCTTCTGTGGGGCTGTGCCTGCTGAACACCTCACCCTGCACACGTGTAACCTGAGAGCCAGGGCATGGACACAACACCTCAGGAGCCCAAGAGCTGCTGATGTTCTTTAAACCCAGGTGTCAAGAGTCCAGGGCATTCTTTGGTTGCCCTGGAAGGTCACAGACCTCGGCAGACCCCAGCAAGAGGGTTTGAATCCTGGACAGGGGGGTCTGTCCAGGGGGGCTGCCTGGCACAGAGCCCAGGAAGACACAGGCTTTGACTTTAGTCCATGGAAAGAGCTTCCAATATTGAGAGAAGAATTACAAGTCACAAAGGTGTGAAAACAGTAGTTTAGCACAGCACAGGGTGGAAAATTTTGTAGTTTTGAGATTTTCAGAATAGAGGTGAATGAGGGACAAGATGGAGATTTTAGGGCAGTGCCCTGGGTTCTTCTTGTTCTCCCTTGGCCTCCATCTTCTGATGTGATGTGGGCACAAAGTAGTGTAAGGGGATTGGGTCAAAGTAGAAATGACCTTTTTAGTATAGATAATAGGCATTGGCACAGAATTGTAAATAATAGACATGTAATTATCTGTATAAGAGGTAGTAACCTCCCATCACAGAGGGAGTCACCTGTGTCCGAGCTGCTGTGAACACCTTGGATGGGCACAGAGAAATTTGTAAGATAAGAAATAATAAACACGTGAGAAACCCAGAAACAACAAGACCTTGAGACTGCTTCATTCTCGTGCCAAGCTCAGAGCCTTCAGAGGGCAAAAAAGACTCACTCAAACCACCCCCTGAATCTTGGGCAGAGAAAACCTAAACCCGAGACCCGGGAGCCTGATTTTTATTTATTTTTTTCACTTCCTGGCCTTTCTCAAGACATTCCTTCTTCCTATTTCCTTCTAATTCAATACAACAGAGCCTTGCTCTTTAACCTGCTAACTAGAGAAAAAAATATATGACTTTCTGGTCATTTCAAGAGCCACAGAATTGCTGAGACTGGAGAAGAACTTTAACATCATGAAGTCCAACCACTAACCCAGCACTGCCAAGTACAACCTTAACCCTGTCCCTAAGCCTTGGGACAGGAGCTTGGACTAGATGACCTTTAACAAAGGTCCCTTCCAACCCAAGCTATTCTATGAAAACATGAATTGAGTACTGTTAATAATGACTTGTGCCAAGGAAAAATTAACTGGACTGAATTAGATGTAAGTGAAAGATGAGCTTGGCTTAGAGTCACAAAAGGACTGATTAAACTCAGGGTTTGTATTGGAAGACTATTCTCTGCTTTACCAGCTCTCCAGGAAAACTTCGAGGCAGCAAAATCACAAACATGACTGAAAGTCTGATTTACCTGTCAATTTGAAAATTACCAGTGCTTTAATTCTTCCCTTTTCTGAGACAGTCTGCTTTAAATGAAAGCTGAGTAGGCAGAGGTAGCCTGGTACAAAATTCATTCCTGTCTTTTTGCTTGCCTGTTGAAAAGGAGACTCCACCCAAATTACAAATATAACTGCTTTAATTGTGAATTCTGGGTGCAGCAGCAATGGAAATAATAAAGCATGCATGAGATTATGATGGCTGAACTTTCATCAACTTACTTCATCACTCTACAGTCAAAAATAATCAGAAATAAGCAATTGCAAACATCAGCAAAATGCTATTCCAAGGGCATGTCTAAATAATTTGTCTTGTTTTCAGACCAGCTGAGTATCTGTAACTCCCACTAAAATCAAGACCTTGGAATGCATCTCCAGGGAAATCCCCCAGTGGTGCTGTGGCAGGGCCAGGGAGCACAGCTGAGCAGTTTTCACTGCCCTGCATCACCAAAGCAAAGCAGCAGCTGCCCCGTGCCCAGAAACACTTCCAGGTGTGTTTCCCCTGCCTCTCCTGACAGGGCACACACAGCAACAAACCAACACCACCTGTTTCAGCCAGCTCAGCACCTGGGACAGCTTTCCTTGCAGAGCCTGTCCTGCCCTCTGCACAGCCCATCCCACACACAGGATGAGGCACAGCTCCATGTCAGCACTCAGGACAGATGGGAATGGCAATGGTTTTGCTCTTCCTGTGTGGAGGGCAGGAAGAAGGGGATTGTGCAGGAGAGTGTGGGGATGGCATTAGGATGGCAGGGAAGGTATAGCTGTTTTCTGACCTGTGTTTTGGTCTAAGCCAGCATGGCATGCACAGCTGCATTTTTCTTTTCGAAACTGCATCTTGTACATGCAGCTGAGGGGCTCTTCCACTTCTTTACATCCTCCTACAGGTAAATCTGTGTCACCCCAATGATGCCTTAAGTTTGAGCTTTCTTGTTTTTCAGACTCTGTGCTGCCCAGGGGTGCAGTTCTGAGCCTCACACTCAGTGTCACTCAGCTCTGCACAGAGCAGGGACACAAAACAAATCCTTTTCTAGATGGAAACCAAGGATAACTTTCAGGCCCAAAAGCACAAACAAGGGTGGGCTGAAGGGAGGAACAAGGATGGGACCTCACAACCTGAAGCTGTAATTGGACAATCAAAACCCAATATGCAAATGGACCAAAAATTCTAAAAATGTGAGACCCCGTGACTGGCTGTCCATTCCGTGACCATTTTGAGTCCACCTTGGGTGTAGCCCTGGCCAGGCTCTTGTCTTGCCCAAGGTGTATCCTTTAAAGGCCTTTTAATAAATATCTACTTTATTCTCTGGCTCTGTCCAGTCTCTGTTCCAGGTCAGCCTTCCCAAGGCATCACCAGGACAATCTGCCAGCCTGCTGCCCAGCACTGCTCTGCCCTGTGTGTACCAGGAGAGGGGGGTTTGTTCTTGCAGGGCCCCGACTGATGGAGGTCAAAACACTTACAGGTATAAAATACTTTTGACTCAGGTGTTATTGTGCCCTTATGTAGCCTTTAAAACCACTAAATTAAACCCCTGGTTCTTTTCAATAGCTCTGAAACTGTGCTGCAAGTGTATTATGTGACTTCTGAAGGAACTGCCTGTAAAAATGTGACAGAAAATGAATGCAACTAAACCCAAACAAATACCTGCCTCATTCCCAGAAACACCACATCTTTTACATCCTGAAATTCTTCAGTGGTTAAAGTCATACTTCAGTTGAATTTCCACTGTTTAGGTAAAATTTATGATGCAACAGCCAAGTAATTTATATTCTTGTTTGTTATGAGATTTCTAAATTCTGCTTTACTACAGCTGTCAGCCACTATACTATATTCTATCATTTGCCAGTGAAAGCTTTTCTTTAGAGTTAAGACATTCAGATGAATCACATTTTCTTTGCATCTTTTTAAAATGAAAAGTTTCCTTGTCTCTGTAATTCCCACTCCCCATCCTCCAGTTTCTGTTGCTCTCACTGTACACAGACAGACTGAGATATTTATTCCCTAACTTAACAATGAATAGTACAACATATCAGTGGAAGCCTTTCTGAAATCAATGAGACTTTTTATGGAGTGTGGTACTACTCATTGTGAGCAGGAGTGTTTCAGTTTGGCCTGAAGAAAGATCCAAGATGACATAAGCTGGAATGAATAGAGTTACTCAGCACTACAATACACGTGTTAAAGAGACCTGGGCAGATGGAAAATCATTTCAGCAGCTGCCAAGTGTTCTGACCCCCTAAAGCAGGTAACAAGAGGCCTTGGCAGTTCTTAAATCACAGCATGACTGTCTTGACAGTAATTTCAGAACAATCAATGGAGGAAGTAACTTTTTACATTCCTAAAAACTCTTTAGTTTGAGTCCTAAAAGATATTACAAACAGCAAATATGGTAGCCCTCCTGGGAAGTATCATTCCTATTTTTCAGATGAAATAACAGACATGAAATCTGTTATTTGGCTAAAATGATCCAGGTGGTGGTCACAGCACAAACCTGCAATGGCCTTCAGAGTCAGCCCTATACTTCCATCCTTCAGTCCAGAAACTGGTGCAGCCAAATGTCATTTCATTCCAAATGTGGCCAGTTACTAAAAGGCAATTTACTGTATGTATGAATCAAAATCAAACTGTAGGTGATGAAATGTTTCAGGCTTTCAAGCCTGTAGCTCACATGTAGCTCGTGGTTCTTAGCCCACAATATCTAATGAGGGATTGGATTGTCTTTGTTCTGTTTGTACAGTCTGATCTAACACCAGGGCTCCAGGAATATTTGGATCATTCATTTACTGTAATTAGCTAGGATGTACCATAACTGAATGCCTGTCCTTGCTAAAAACAGGATGGGCATTAAAAAAAACAAAAAAAGGGGAATGAAAAATAAACAGTAATAATCAGAGGTGATGACAGAAGTACACAAGAGCTGCTGCTCTTGTGAGGGGCAGTGAAGTCCAAGCTGGAAGTATCAAAGCAGAGTTACAGTGGAGAAAGCTGTCAGCAAACAGACATGAAACAGTGCAAGATGAAATAACCCTCCCCAAATTATGCAGTCTACAAGAAGTTTCACATGTGATGTGATACAGGTTATCACATGTGATGGTGAAGGTCTAATAAGTTCACTATTTCTGTGTGTGGGTGTGTGATTTGGGGTTTTTTAATTCTTCCTGCAGTGGAAATGAACAGTACCAGGATCCTGAAACTCAATCTGACAGACTTACTACAAACATCTATTTAATTCAGACATTCTCAGCACCTGTGAGAAGTTACAAAGCCATCCAATCTGCCTCTAAAAAATAAAGGTATCCAATGATAACATATGCCTCAGCATCTGGAGATCACCATGCAGCACACACATCAAACCTTGCCTGCACAGGCTGAGACAGGCAGGAGTTTCCTTTTTATCCCACCTGCTACACTGTTAGATTGTTATCCTTGAAACACACTGAATGATTATGTAAAGAGAACTTCATGCTTGACCAAGTATACAATGCAATTAACATTTTAAAGCCAGTTTGTACCTGTCTAATCTTCCTGCTGTCTTCATCTTTGTCCCTGTTCCTGTAGTGACCAATACTTATTTACTCATGTCTTGGGTTTGAGACTCTCACCCCAGGTTTCTGGAAGGAAATGAAGATTCTTTCCTCAGGTATCTCTAAACAATTTGGTTTTTCCTCTGATGTTTCTGGTTTTCTGCACATCCTGATTGCTCCCCCTAGTCAAAATGCTGTTTCTCCTGTTTGCTCCAAACATTTTTGGGCTCCCTGCATGCTGAAGGGAACAGCACAAGTTCTCTGACAAGGCAGGCACAGCCTGACACAGTCAACAACAAAACCTATGTAGAAACAGAGTTCAGCCTTTTTCTGGGCCTGGGAATCTGTGTAGGGAGCTCTGCTGGAGGGCACTCTCCTGGCACAAAGGGACCTTCCTGGACTGCTGACATGGAAGACCTTTACACCTGCCTTGCATCCAGAACAGGAGAGAACCCTGATCAATGCACAGAAATACTGAGTATCAGCTGTTCTAAAAGACAAAAGATGGTTAAGCTTTACAGGGAGGCTGTGCAACCCCCCAAATTCTCATTGATATCCCCTCTCTGTGGAAGTGAATGGAATGGCCTTCCCCATATCCACACACTACAGGGGGGCCTTCCATCCTGCACAGCCACAGGCTCTTTCTGGCAGCCATCAGCCACTGGAAGTGAAAGAATTCATTTGTAAATGTAGAAATGCAGCATTAGGAACGTGCAGTAGCATGCAGAGCAGTCATTTCAATTTTACTTGTTTATGTACCTCTTGTAAAAATAATCACTTATGGTCATTATAAACCCTCTCTAATGTAAATCAAATGAACAAACCAGCACATTACTGCTGTCTGCTTTGCTCAGGTTTATGTGGCAGCTGGGTTTGTCAGCACTGTCAGAGCCCAGGTAATCAGTCACCCACAAACAAGGTGGGGTGAAGAAGAGGAGGGTGCCACGTTGAGGGTGGGAATGGAGAGTGAGGGGCTGCTCATCCCTCTGTGTTCAGGAGGCAGAGTGGGGCTGTTCCTGTGATGCCTTGGGATTTTAGCTTTTATATTTTCATATATTTGTAATCCTGCAATTCTTTAGGGTATAACTCTAAAGCTCCACAGCCTGTCAGCTGCAGTTCTCCTGTTTCATTCAGACAGAACAATTCCTCTCTGGGTCTGGGACTCAAGGACACCTCACAGCCTCAGGCCCTGAAAAGTGTAAACAAAAGGGAACTGGGGGGAGCAAACTGGGGGTAAATGACTTCATTACCTGAAGCTGTAATTGGAGCATTAACCCCTGATGTGCAAACTGACCAAACTTATAATTGTCTGAAAAATTCGTGACCATTGTCCATTTTTGGGTGTAGCCCCTTGGGGAGGCTTTGTCTGCCCTCAATGTACCTGAAGGCCCTTCATTAAATACATCCACTTTTATCCTTTTAGTTTTGTCTGGCCCCTGTTACTAGCAAGCCCAAAATAGGCATCAGTTTCATGCTTCTTTGCACTCTGAAAGCAAAGCAACTGCAGAACTTCATGTGATACGAACCCCATCCCTTGATAATCTTCTCCTTATCCCCTCCTAGGTGACTTCATTCAGTGACAAAGTGGCAAACCTCTCTCAAAGAGAGAGGAAAAAAATCAAAAGAAAGGCTAGATGGAAAAATCTTTCCCTTGAGACTTCTGGCATCTCAAAATATGAATTACTTATTTTTACTGGAGAGCTGCCTGGAATAATCTGGGGAGAAATAAGGGCCTGTGACTTGCTCCAAATTAATAACATTGTTGAGAGGAAAGCTAAGGGCACTTTTTGCTTGTACCCAGCAACTTTTCTATGCAGTCTGATAGGTATCACATTGTGTTATGCATGAGCACAAAACAGAGCACAGAGGAGCCCACTCCTTTAACAGAACCTCAAAAACAAAAGAGATTTGAAAGGAGATTTCCCCCCCCCCCCTTTAAAAAGTCACTTATCAGCTCAAAAGAGTCCCTGTGGGGAAATAAACCTTCAGAATCCTCCAGCAAAAAGCTCCAATGCATTTAATCCTTCTTGAAATACAACCTAGGGTGCCAAGCAGGAAAAGAACAGGGACAATGGGGAGGAGAAGCACACATCCCAAAATACCCCTGTCAACAACCTGGGCTGTGCCCCAGTGTGGTGAGCTGTCCCCCCAACACACCTTGGTGGGCTTGAGTTTCCTATGGGAATGTGCCACCAGGCAGAAAATCCTCAAACCAACCACATTTAGACCCTCTATTGCTAATTTATATCTATAAGAAATACAATTTGCATCTTGGTCTGGCTCAGAAATGAACACATTTTTAAAGCAGACAGGGCATCCCTCAGTTCTACAGCCTTTAAGGAAAGATGTTATGAAATTCTGCAGTTCTCCATTCAACATCCTGCACAGTGGTGTTACCTGCTCAGCATCCAGCTCAAAATGAGTACAGACAGGTATTTGCTCTCATAATTGCATTTGATAGCAGGGATTATGTTCTGTCCTGAATCTGCCACCTCCCTCTAGAGCAAACCTGCCTGGATGACGAGCATTCACCAGAAATGAACTGAGCAGGAGTTTGACATCAGTGCTTTCCTCCCTGGTAGCTCCCATCCCTTTCCTTGTGATGGGATCCAATAACTCACATTGGCACAGTGTCCCCAGAGCCCAGGGATGGATGGGATGAGATCAGTGAGTGCACAGCAGAGCACAGCACACACATCTCAGCAGTGTCACCCTGCACAGTTCCACACACCACAGGAGCACTGCCAGCCCAGGGGAACCATGCAGGGGGCTGCAGCTGCAGCTGAGGAGCCCCACTGCTCCCTCCCCTGCTTGCTGCCCTCCCTGTTGGGATTTATCTGTAATTCCCCACGAAGGGCAGCACTCTGCTCTTTCTAGCACAAGTCTTTAGGCACAGAGGGGATGAGAAAAGAAGTCCTGTCAATTAGAACAGCATCATCTCTGGGTGGTGTCTTCTTCAGTGCTGTCTGGGAAGCACAGAAAAGCCAGGCTGTGAAGGATCTAAAGGGTGCTGTGTGATAGACCTGCTTCCAAAGGTGACATCTCTGGTAGAAGGAAGCTGCCACCCAGCACAGACATGTCACCAACAAGGCCACAGAGCACATGCAAAAGGACTGGAAAGCTGTCATAGTCAAAGACAGCCACTGCATTCAGAGTGCTTCAATAAAAACTTCAGAGGGCTTCAAGCATCAGCACCATGTCATCTAGACATTTTTCATACCTTTTCCATACAGCAATCCTATGGGCAGCTCCCCACAGCTCTGGCTCTTTCTCTCTTCTTTCTGCAGTTCCAGCTCACTGCATCCTGTCCCGAGCACGGCCACCTAACCCTGTCTGTCCCTGGTACAGTGGGTTACCTTATCTGTCCCTCACACCACCTCCTGTCCCTTCATCCCCACAGCACAGCCAACAGACCCCAACTGACTCACTTCCTACTCACTCTTTTATCTCACCCATAGCTGTGAGGGCAAGGCTGTTCCCACTCTTGGGTAATTAACAGAGTTGCAATGTATCAGAGGCAGGATTGCCTTTAGCACTATCTCTATGTGTCTTCCCACAGAAAGCTGCTCTCCCTAGAAACATTTTCTGTACCCCAAACACTGCCCTAGAAAATCAGACTGCAAAGCAATTCCCCAAACAAACATCCCCAAGTAGCACCTGCTAAGAAAATCAGCCTTGCAAATCACCAGGGCTATTTCAAACCAAATGTCAAACATTTCAGTTTGAGGGAACACTCCTCCCCAGGCCTGTCAGGAGTGTGTGGTGACTGCTGTGACCCAGCAACTCCTGCTTGGCTAAATGATTCCACAGCAGCAGTGCAATAAAGCCCAAACTCTCCCCGTGATGTGGTGAACATTCCAAATGAGGCTACAGGAGATGTGCTGTGTCTCACCAGCACCCACAGGTTGTTCTTGTGGGGCCAGGACAAGTAGGGCACAGCCTTGGGCTCTGCCAGGGGTAGCTCCAGTCACAATGTGGCAAATCTGATCTCTCCTGGATCCCACTTCCAGCACTGTGCAAGGGATTTATCTTCTTCACAAGGTTGGGGAGGGAATAAAATCACTGTGTAAGTGTAGGTGCTACAGTGACAAGTCAACCCAGTTCTTTCAGTATGTCCTACATCCTTCTGCATAGGCAACAGATTAATCCTGAGGGACTGACACTGCAAGGTTTCTAGGAACTAATCTTTTTCCTCCTTAAAAAACACCAGAACAGAACAACAACAACAAAAAAAACCACCCCAGACCTGAACAGAACAGAAAAAGCACAGCTGAGATTCTTGGTGTTTGGTGATGATTGATGAGGGTCTTACTGAACCTCCCCCCAGATTTTTCATGTTAGCATCTGATCAAAAGGTTACTTTTCTATACTAATAGGGGGTAAATTCTGTATTTTTTGCCAAACATAATTCCATATGTAGGGAGGTGTGATTCTTCAATGCTTGTATCAAACTTGTAAGAGGAAAATCACATTTTCTAGCAATTTCAAAAGCCTCAAAGAAATTTGGGAAGTTTGATGCCTTAAAACTTTGGTGCCTTTTTTTTTAATAGTTAGCCCTGAAAGGAAAATATTGTTGGAGCATATTTACTATATGTAAATAGACCTGCTAGCTGAGGAGTCTTAATTACTTTTCAACTGAAAGCAAACATTCATCAATACACCAAAAAATCTCATGGATTTGATTCTTTGTTGTAAAAGAAATCAAAGTGATGATAAACTTGAATGAATGAATGAATGAATGAATGAATGAATGAATGAATGAATGAATGCAATGGAAAAACTCTTCCAATTTTTCTTTTTCAGAGATTTCCTAATGTAGTGGAAACAAGAAAATAAATTAAGGTTTGCATCTGCACTAAAAATCAAAACCAGTTCCACCGCATATTTACAAATATTGTGGGAAACATTTCTCTACTGAAGTTGTCCAAGAATTTGATTTTATCTAAACCACTTTACTGAAGAAAGCATATTTTAATTAAAATTCTTACTGCACTGAACACCTCAAGTCACTATTTACACCCTATTAACATCAAAGAAATACACTTCAGTGCCCTGCTGAATAGGGACAGTCTGGTCATTTTGGGACATTTGTGCCACAAATCAGCTCCAAAGGAATCTCCTGACAGCTCATCCCAGTGCTGCAGAGCCATTCAGAAACACCAGCAGAGACATCAGCTCTTATGTCTGAAGTCTCAGGAAGCTACTCTTAATGAAACAGAAAAATTTAAAAAAAAAAATGGGGGTGCACAAAGGAAGTTTGAATTCCATGGAAAGAGCAAAACAACTGATAACAAAATACTGCAGTTGCAACTATTTGCATGCACAAAATGAACTTCTGCACAGAAACAAAAAGCACTTCCCTGCACTCCCTACAAATGTTAGTGCCTGTGTTGTATGAGGAAAGGAGAAGAATTGGACAGTTTTAGTGTGAATTGCCTCTTACTTGCTTTAAGCCAGCTTTACTGGCTTCAGGGAAAAGACTCTTGCCACTGAGCTTTGAATCAAAGATTGCAGGATTTTCTTGGGTGTGAATGTTCAACTCCTAGGACTCCTGCATGCTTTCTTTTCAGACAGCCACCTCTTCTCTCCCTTGTCACTGAGGAGGTGGCTGCTCTCTGCCACTCTCAGTCTGTCACTGCTGTGTGTGCCCACGATGGGCTGGACATCCCTGTGGGGGCACCAGAACCTCTGAGCAGCACAGCACATCTCCAAGGGGCTTAACAGCACCCCTGAGTGTGCCTGATGCTTTCACACACGTTCCTGCCCAGGACACACAGACTGTCCTTAGAGGCATCAGCTCCATGGCCAGCAGGACCAGGATTGTGCCCATCCATTTCTGAAGGCAAGAGTGTCTCTGACACATCCCTCCCCCCTCAGTGCTGCTCTCCAGTGCCCTGGAAAGCAGTGGTTCAGAGATCAGACACAAATCTGGCACAGGAGCAGCAGCTGACTCAACAAGCTGCCTGGGGAAGCAGTGCCCTTTGGCAAGGCCATGCTGGCAGTTTCTGAGGTGGAGAAACCATCCAGCTCCAACAAGGCAACTGCTGTTTGCTTTTACCATCACTAATACACAGAAATGCAACTTTGGTTGAAGACTCTGCTGAAAACATTCAGCAGAATTTTCGTAACTGTCTGCTTGAACTCAGCATGTGCCCTTTTCCTCCCGGCAGCACTGCAATGTGAAGTAATGGTCTGTGACTGCAGAAGCTCTCAGGTAAGCCAGAGCTCTCAAGTTCACAGCAACATCCTCCAAAGGTCAGTTTTGTATATGTTTTGCTCCAACAAAACATTTGGAAGAGCAGTTTAGGAGATTAATCAATTTTTTCATGATGTGGGGTTTTTCACCGCGTGTATTTCCCGTCTTACAAAGATGACAGTGTTCTGATAAACAGACTGACTTGGTGTAATTCATCAGGAATTTCAACAAACACTCTCTCAAACTTCTAACTCCTTTCTCTTAAACCCTGTACTATGGAAATCCAAGGCCAGATTTTGCTTCACCGAGCTCCTATAAAGTGTCTCTGTACAACATTTATATACAAATCCTAAACCAGACCCAAGTATGTGATTTTAATGGTCTGAGGTCATATTACTGTAGGTGCACGGCTCACAGTTTACATGATCTGCTGGCTGCCTTGTTTATCCAAATATGTGATGGTGGCTAATTCTGTTTTATATGTCTGGGCTGGGCTGGGGTGAAGGTCAGCTGGAGGAGACAGCCTGGGGCTGGTGGCAGTCACTGAGGGAGGGACAGACAGACAGACAGAAGACAGCAGCCTGGGGACACACAGCCATGGGAACAGGGCAGAGGAGAAGCTGGACAGAGCACAAATGTGCACGTGGGTGAAGGCTCAGGAAGCCCAAAGCCCAGCCAAGGAGAGATGTGCTTCCCAAACTCATCTCCTGCAGCAGGAACCATGGCAGAGAGAATTCCACCCAGCAAAGAAACAAGAGGTGGAGGCAGAAGGAAGAACTGAGAAAGCAAACCCTGGGGAAGCACGTGGGGCAGCACAGGGGTGAGAGGAGAAGGCCCAGAAGGCAAACAGAGGGGACAGAAGTGGAGGGAGGCAAAGAGAAAAAGGACGACAAGAGCGCCGCCAACAATGGCGCGACTGTTGCCAGAGAGGGGAGGCTGTGACAGAAACACTTCAGCCTTTTGGTCCAGTCAGAGCATTCAGAGTGGCCTTGTGCAGGCAGGGCTGGGCACGGGGCCAGGGCAGACACACAGGGCCTGGTGTGACCCTGCCCCACGCCCAGCCTGGGGATGGCAGCTCTGGGAAGCAGGACAGACCCCGCTGCTGTGCCCAGCCCGCTGCCAATGCAGGACTGCAGCACCTCCCAAACAATGGGCTCTGAAACACCCCACGAGTGGATTTCCCTGTGTGACTGTCAGTGCTGCAGAAAACCTGCCTGTGGATCTGCCTGGGTACTCCTGGAAACCCTGGCTACAGCTAGAAAAGGCCTTGGAAAATTCGCCCCAAACACAGATTTGCACGGCTGTGCTCTGGCCTGGAGGATGGGAAGTGTCACCAGAGGACATGAAAGAACTACCCTCACTTGTCAAGCTGAGAAGTGAGAAGGGAAAGACAGAGTTTATTTTGACTTTGGGTTTAAACAGGGTTTGGGATTTGATCAGGGATTGGGGGATGAGAGTAACACCTCTCTGACCCCAGTGGTCAACTTAGAAGTCCACCAATTTGTCCTTCCCCCTGGAAGGGATGTATTATTTACCAAACATCAGTCTTTGTTTTTCTTACAATTCATGAGAAAGCTCCAGTCCAAGAATGACAACATCAGAAGGCTGAAAAAATCAGGGTGACAGGGAAGTGCTGACAATGGTGCCCAGGATAGTGCTGGGAGACCAGCTTAGCTTCAGTCTATCAAGGAATGCTGGCTTAGTTCTGCTAAGAACCTTCTGAGCCAGGACTTAAAAAAACAACTTACCTCCAGTTCCCTGTATGACATATGCAGAGGTGCTTTGTACCAAAAACTTTTTCAGAGCAATTCTGGAAGAACAATCCTAGTGCAAAGGTACACCACAAGCTGGTGCTGTCATTTCCCAGACTACCCTGTTCCACTTCAGCTCAAAATAAGAGAAAAAGACAAGAAATTCGAGAAAAACTACATCCTTATGCATTTGTCTGCTGAGAAGCAAGGAAAGGAGTTTTGTTTGTTTCCTATAAAAGAATTTGAGCAAGATCCATTAAAGGCAATCTTTTAGATCCCACGGAATGCACTGCACATTCTGGATTACCCAATGCTACAGAATTTTTGCACACAAGCCCACATACACGAGTACAGGTACACATGCACTAAGAAAATAACATTTATCTTCAACAGCTGCAAGTCAACATATCCCTAAAAGGGAGAAGACTTGTACTCAGCAAGTGGATACTCTGGGTTTGCCATTTAATATCTGTAAAGATTTCCTGCAGAATACCTTTTTTCTTTCCAAAAATCCTCATGCAAAGCACATTTGAGCCACCCATTTAAAGAGAAACTGTCTACTTGAGATAAGCTGCTCCCTACACGTTTCTGCATTTATCAAATATGACTTAACTGAGAAAACAAAATGAAAATCTATTAGCTGCAATTCAGAGCTGTGACTGCAGTGTAATGGCTTCATTATGAGCGGGATGATAAACATTCCCAACTGCAGGCTCTGTTTCAGCAGCAGCTCCCCAACAGGAGCTACACTTGAGCTCAGTGACACAGCACACAGTGCCCGGCCCCACTGCAGGGCAAGGAGCTCAGGCTGGAATTCCCAGGAGGTGCATTCCATCCCTGCCCTGAAAGATTGCCCTGGAGCCTTCCAAAAATGACCCATTTTCTGTGTCTCTCCATCCCCAGGCTGCATCTGGGAGAACAACTGCAGAGGAGGACTATGAGGCCTTGTTTTATCACAGCAACTGGGCACCAAAACATCTTCAGAGTGTTAAGGATTTATGCCATAATGTAACAGCAACCCTGGTTTTCTAAGAACTTTCATTTCGCCCCCCGTTAGGGGTCTGAGGAGATATTGCCATGGTTTGGGAAGTGGAGCTGTTTGCTGGGCTTTGTTAGACTCTGGTGCAGAGGAGCAAAAGGCACCCCCTGGCCCCGTGGCACACACAGCTCAGAGCCAGAGGCTGCTTTGTGGAGGAATAAACTCCAACCCCAGAGCAGCAGCTGCAACCATCCCCTGTTTGGAGAATCTCTCCAGTGAGAGGTGCAAAAACACACGTAGAGTTCAGCTGCCTCCACGCACTCTCTTTGTGCTCAGCTTGAATTAATTGCTTAAAAATCCAAATATGAATTGCTCACATATTTGCCTATAAATTAGAAGCTTTCACAGCAAACATGGGCAAGTTATTTACTACCCACACAGTGCTCAAAGCAACCTTTAATAGTAGTAGCCACAAGGCCAAGTCCTGAGCTAAAAAAGCATCAAGCTTATGAGCTTTACAAACAGAGAGTTAAAAAACCTGCTCCTAATCTGAAGAACAAACAGGGGATTTATTCAGAGAACGCCAGAGGGACTGTGGTAATGCCAGCAGACTGCTGCAGCCAGCCCTGTGGAAGGTGAGCAAAGTTCAGACTGGGTACACTAAAGCTTTGAGTCTAAGTCAGGACAAAAAAAAGACATGAAGAAAGACAGGAGCTGCAGAAGGAACCTGAACCAGCAGTGTTGGAGCTGACCAGGGAATAGATGAGGCTGCTTTAGGTAAGCCCAGCATAGAAGGAGGCCAAGTTTAGACCCAAAAACACAGTAACAAATTAAGTAAAACCACATTCCCTCTTGGTAATGCTGTGGGTTTATGCTGTTTGTTACATCA
>JANPWX010000211.1:450866-545055 GCA_024734555.1 Trochalopteron elliotii
AGAGGAGAGGAGAGGAGAGGAGAGGAGAGGCCTCAGATTGAGATTGGTTAAGCTGGGCTTAGTGAGGAGAATGAGATTCCCAGTCTGATACTGGTCTGAACTGGGGAGGATGATCTATGGGCTACCAGCACACAGCAGCACTTGTGGTTGCCCACGTGGGTGAGATTTCTGCTGCTTTTGTGGGAGCTCAGCTAAGGCCGACCCAACTGTCTGGGAAATCCTTCAGACCACCAGCACAGGACACTGCAGTAATTACTTCTCCTTTAAAACTAAGTGCCCTGTGGAACAGCTGTGATGCTCTTTAGAGTAAATTTCTGCCTTTCCATAAGTGATTTAGAAGCTCTTTAAAAGTTCTTTGTATATACACTTACTAATTGGTTCCTGTAACTTTAAAATGCAAGTGTCCCAGCAGCTGCCTTGTCCCAACCTCTGTAAGCATGTGGTCATCCTGGTGATCCAGAGCATGCAGGAATACAGTATTCCCACTCATTGTCCAGTCAATAAAGTGAAAAATGCCATTCCTGTTTTAGCAGATGGCAGCAGAAACGCAATACAAGGAGCAAGAACACTAATATAGAAATCAATATCTATTACAGTTTAAATCACATTGCAGTCCTGAAATGATAATAGCAATCCTTTAAAAGCTAATGCTGATCCTGTTTGTATTAGAAATCGGTTCAATGTATTTCAGGTCTTAATTCTCTTACAAAAATAATTACCTTTTAACCTAGACCCCCCAGCCCCAGCCCCCTCCTCCTTCCCCAGTCCCTGATCTCACAGAGGAAAAACAAATCAACCAGCAAAAAACGCCCCCAAACAAACCAACCTAACCACTTCCTTCCTTCCAGTCTGTGACTGGGGAAGGGATTTTTATACTGGGAATTCCCACAGCAGGCAGGGCAGGGTCAGTGCAGAGGGATTGTTCAAGCAGCTCTGTCCATTGCAAAGCCTTTCTGGACACTACAGAGCAGCATGAAGATGGAAGAAATGAAGCCTTTGGAAACTGCTGACAGAGAAAACATTTTCTTCTTTGAGTAAAACCAGTGTTTTGATGCTAGAACAGCAGCTTTGGATATAATCATAAGAGCTACTTGCACAGCAAGGCTGGCAAACCCCATCTCTGCTGGTTAATGGTCTGCCACGACCAGGATCAGCACAGTGAGAACTGTCTGGGGCACCATTTCCATGACAAATAGTAAAGGACAGACATTGGGAACACCCACTGGGTGTGCTGGGTGACCTGAGGAGCCTGGCAGCAGGCAGGGAGAGCCTCCAGCCTGGCTGCAGCAGCCCAGCAGCTACAGGGACCACAGGGCCTCAGGCACAGAGCAGGGCAAACCCAAATCAATTCTGTTACCACTGCAGCCAGCAAAATCCCACGTTCAGCAGTGGTGTTCACACATCAGAGGAGAGTGTGATAAATTCTGGATGGCCCTAAGTCCTGAGACTGATTAAAGGATGGGAAAACACATCTGACAGTGACAGTCTCAAGGAGTTCAATTTATTTAGCTTATCAAAGATTAGGTTAAGGCATGTCTGATCACCAAGTAAATACTTACTTGGGGAAAGGGAAACTGATAAGAAGAGGCTTTTCATCCTAGCAGAGGTGCAACAGTCCCAGAGGCAGAACATGAAACCAGACAAATTTAGGCAGCCAAAAGCCACACACTTTTAATAACAGGAATAAACCACTGGACGAATTCCTGATAATTTTAGAATTATAAATGGGTATTTCTTTAGAAGATATGCTGTACCACAGAGTAAAACCTTGGCAAGCTCCCAAAGTTGAAAAAAGCCAAGAATAAAAGGTAATTTTATTAGCTTTCTGATTTTCCATTTCCTCTCTCTGTAGCAGTCAACAATTGTTTGATTCAATAAGAAAAACCTCAATGTCATAGATGTTGTTTCTAGCTCATTTTACCTCTCCAAAACCTACTCCCTTCTACTTTTGAGTACAAAACTACTCAAAAGATTCATCTGCTTCCTTCTTTGAGTGCAACTAAAGTCTTTTTATGCCAGACACAATCTTTTTGGCTCCATTTGTTTCTTCAGCTTCATTTGGAAGAATTTATCTGTGTGTCCTTTATGGTACATATGTGTATGCATACACACTTTACATGATAAGGCAGAGGACAGCAAGTCAGGCCCCTTTACAGCCTTTCAGTGCCTTGCTGTCCTTCACCCTCATGTCCAATTTCCCAAAAAGCTGTCTCTCATTTTTGGTGCTTTCCTGCCCTTCCCAGTGAGCAGAGGGCAGCGTTGCCCCTGGTTTCTCTCTTGCTGGGCTGGAAGAGGAACCTGCCCTTCCCTTCAGCTTCACTCCAGCCTTTATGGAGTGCACTGACCCCAGGGGGGGCTGCAGGGGTCCTGCCATCCCCTGGGGGCTCCTGGAAAGATCCAACACCCTGACTCAGTCATTTTTTTTCCCCTTCCACTTGCCAGAAAACAGTGTCTTTAGTGCATGTTTGCATCCAGACTGTGGCTGGCAGAGCCCAGATCCACTTCCCTCTGATCCTGGAATACTCCTGCCTGTCTCCTTTCCTCCTCCTTCCCACTGCTCCACCCCACACACAGGGGAGCCCTCTGTGTCCCCACTGCTCCTCCAGCATCTGCCACAGCAACAGGAACCTTCAAAGAACAAACCTTCAAGATCAGCCTCTCAAACACCCAGGCAGTCAGGTCCCAAATCCCTGCCCTTGGAACAGCCACTCTCCCTGTGACAAGCCACTCCTTGCAGCAGCCAGGAGCAGTGAGCACAAGGGCTTGTCAAACACCTTTGAACAAAAGGGGATTTTAAGGAAAAAAGGCCAGGCTGGGGGAACTGTCACCACATCCTGCCTTGGCTCACACGTCTGGGACTCACCCAGCAGCTTTGTGTTTGCTCCTGTGAGATGCAGCACAGTTATCCAATCCACCACTCATCATTTTTACCTGAGTGACCAGTGTCTATCTGCCAAAGGAATTCCCTGGGAACAAAGCCAGTGGCCCAGGGGCTGCCTCTTGCCCAGGGCACAGATGAGCCCCAGGGGGGTGGGCTCAGATCCCTGCCAAGAGCTGCTGCCCTGGACAAGTCCTCATCCTCTGCCCCTCCTGCTGCCAGCACTGATTGCTGCAATGGGAGCTGCTGCACTTGAGTAAAAACTTTTGGTTTTTGGGGGGAGGGATCAGTGTGTGTCCAGTGCTGTGATCCATGACAACAGCTCCTGCATTTTGCAGTGACAGGAATGACATGAGAGCCACTTTGTCCAAAGAGCTTTGTCCACAACACTCTTGACACCAGAGAGCTGAGAAGCAGCTGTTCACATTGGAGCTTTTATATTCACTGCTTTGAGAAAAACTAACCAAGTCTCATTGTTAATAAAATTCAGACTTACTTTCCTCAGTCTTAGCCCAGCTGAAGTCTCTGAAAATTCTGGGTTTAACTAATTTTTTTTTAATTTTCTTTATTGACAGTGTCATATCTGAGCATCCGAGATCAGCCAGCTTACACAGCAAAGTACACATCAGCCTTAGCAGCCTCTGGATCATAAATGAGGTTTTTAAAGAAATCTTGACAAATACTGAACAGTTAAACACAATGGCTAATAGGTTACATACATCACTTAGTATAATAAACCTCTGCTGATTTATTATGTTTTTAATTCCTGCAATATGCAAAAACCTTGAATTAATAATTTCTGTAGAGGCATAATAATATTGGGCTCCAATGTCATATCTCTGAAGTGCAGTTTGCCTGGAGGACTCATAAAAACTGATCATTAAAACAACTGGATTTGGCTTTGATTAGAATCACCACAGAATAAAGGGAATAAAAGGAATTACAAAGAAGAATGGGGAAAGTAAATGAAACAGACAGATACTAGTGAATACTGTACATTAATATTTACTAAGGAATTAGGATAAAAACTTTTAATATGGCCAGCAATGAGGTGTGAAATACACCATATTAACAGGTTACTCACTGCTGCACCAGAATATAAACCAGCAGGATAAGGTGCAACC
Organism: Trochalopteron elliotii; assembly: GCA_024734555.1. Taxonomy (NCBI): domain Eukaryota; kingdom Metazoa; phylum Chordata; class Aves; order Passeriformes; family Leiothrichidae; genus Trochalopteron; species Trochalopteron elliotii. The sequence continues at coordinate 454,869 of JANPWX010000211.1, forward strand.
AGAGGTCATTTCCATCCTTCTACACTAAATTACCCTCTACCCCAGTTGGAAACACAAACAAAGCTTTGAAACAGAACCACAAAAAAACCCTGCATATGCACAGGTATGAAAAAATAAATTACTTTGTTAATCATGTTAGACTAAAGATCAGATTTCACCCTGCTCCTGTCACCATTGCTGCACATTTCACAGCCAAATGTGTTTTTCCTCTGCAAAGTGGCAACTTTCTACTTGAAAAACTACCAACTGTTTCTTTAGCACAAGTGGCAAAATATTTAATAGGAGATCAAACACTGATTGCTCTTTTTACAATTTCACTTAAATTAGCAGCTCCCACATCTCCCTTTCAAATTAGCCCCACTAATATCTAGAGGTAGAGCATATTGAAATTCACACTTAATAGTTTTTCAGCAAGGATGTGTTTCTGCTTTGCACATTCCATCCTGTTCTCATTCAGTATGAGGAAGAGAGGGTGGAAAAGCACCTGCTTTGCTGACATGCCCCTGCTGCTCCTGCCTGCCCTGAACTGGCTCTGCAGCTCCTCACCCCAGCCTGGGACCCCATTGTGCAATCCCCAGCAGTCACCCCTCACAAGCACCAGTTTTGATGATTTCAGTGTAGCTAAACCTCAGAGGAGGGGATACTTTGCATCAGGGAACATTTACAGCACTGGGGGACAGGTTCTCTCTGTCAGTTTGAAAATGAGCAGTGAGAAGTCTTTAATGTGTCAGTATGAACATATGGGATTTAACATGTGATTTTATGCTGGTGACTCTCTGGATAAGGCTTTGGGGACCTTCCATGTGAAAATCTGGCTCTGAAGACAGACGTCCTTCTTTCTTGACTTCCTGAGCCTTGACACTGTAAATTACGTTTCTGAAACACAAATGTAACTTCACTTCACTCTGGATCTAGGACAGAAAAAAAGGACAAATGCCTTTTCCCTAAGGCAGATGATTTTCATCAGGCACTGGCCAAAAGCCTCAGACATGGTGCTGGTAGCTGGGCTGGAGCTGAAGTGTGAGCAGTATTGGCAGTATCATCACTACTATCACCAGCACTAATAAAAGAAGTCATGACTTGTTTTTCACACTCTTCTCCTGGAAAGACACCTCAAACAGCTCATCAAGGGAGATCAAAACTAGCAGTGGTAAACATTTTAGGAAAAAGCCTTGCAGGATCAATGTAATAAGCACAACTCCTATTGTCAGTGCTGCCACAGCCCCATTGATCAGGTCCCAGCATGTGCAGCCACCTGGGCTGAGCTGCACAGCAGGACCCAGGGTTAGTGAACTGTGACCACTCAAGGTGAGCACTGCAAGTAACTGCAAGCCAAAGGAGGAGCTATTGATCAGTAAACAAAGGAAAATGCACTCGAGAGCCTGTTTGCAGAAGGTCCCTTAAGAAATATTGGAACTAGAATCCACATCCCTATTTTAAACTGTTATTCAAAGTACAGCCTTGAAACCCAGCCCCAAACCTGCCACAACAAAAGGCCTCACCACAGCTGAAGTAGTGGCTTCCCAAAAGGTCTCTCTTGGATAAAAGTGGCAGATTTGAAAGCTCCTGTGGGCAGAGCAGACTGAGTGTCCCCTGTGCCCTAAGCCTGTACCCCACAGACAATCCCTGCCCATCCCAGTGCACCTGCCTCAGGCCATTATGATAAAGCAGCATGGGAGAACTGACAACTTTGCAGCCCAGACCAGTTCTTCAAATTCCATCACGTGTGCACAGGCAGAGTTATGAGCAAATAATGGAGAGGGAGGAATGGGACAGGAGTAAACAGGGAGGCAGGAATGCAAACTGCCCTTCAAAACCCTTTCACTCTTCATGCCTTGCTCCTGGCAGGAAAACCAACACAGAAACATGCCCAGGTCACTACGTGCTTTGTTGGAGGGTGGATTCCCAAAACTCAGTTGCATCTCAGGGTGGCAGAGTGGAGACAAAGGAGAACTGCCAGCAAAGGCAGGGTCCAAGAAGGGTAGTGTGAAGGTTCTTGCTTCCTTTTTTCCTTGCCAAGGTCGGGTTTAATACACAGGAAACGTAGATTTTGTTGGGACTTGGATGTTTGTTATTTCTTATCTATTTACAGACTCAGCAGCTGTGAGCTCTAACTAGCAAGTTAGAGAAATGAGGTAAAATGGAGAAATTCTAACTCTTTCCAAGGTTATCTAGGTGTTAATTACCCAATACCAAGGTGACACCTGTATTATTTATATTTCTGACCCAATAATGACCACCCAAGGCTTGCAATGAGGACCTTTTTCACCCAATTATAGAAAACCACCCAAACCCATGAAGAAGAAGGAAGAAGGAGGTGAAGAAGAAGGACTTAGACAACACCCAAAGCCCTCCATCTCTCTCACATGTATTGCTATATACTAAAACCCCAAATTCTAAGTTTCCAGAATTCCAACAGGCAGAACAGTGCAACACATCCAGCCCAGGCAAAGCCAGCACAGGGAGCCTTGAAAGATGCAGCAGCTGCCCCTGAGCCATGGATAGGAGTGAAACCATATGGAAAATGTATTTGACCATATTTAATTGCTTAAGGTATGAATTGAATCACAGGTTGGTTTTTACTGCTCTTGTCTTTTGTTTCCCATTTAGGAAAAAAGACAACGCAGAGCAGGAGATGCATACAGCAACCAAAGCAGAAATTAGAGATTGTGAGAGGAAACACAGAGAGCAGGGAGTGTCACTGAGGGATCTACTGCTTCCTGGGATATTGCAGATAAGATGAAACATTCATATTTTCCACAGCAAATAAAGACTTGCTTTGACATCAATAATCTACACAGCATGTCCTTCCAGTGGCACAGCACTGCCTCAGCCCTTAGATGTGGATTAGATCATGAGGACAAGTGCTTCTTTTACCCTGCAACCAACCTGCAGGACTGCAATAATGCACAAGATGAAGCTGTGGAGTAGGTAAGCACAATTAAAGTCAGCTAATATTTTTATGGAAAATAGGTGTTGTCAATAGCAAGGCAAAAAGAAAATTCCCTGGTGACACTCCGTAACAAGACCATGTTTGATTAATAATGATCATTTCATCACTGTGATAAGGCTTTTATATGGGGTTTAGATTTAGTGCAGCATAATATTCTGGTTAAAACCACAGTGTAACAAGTCAACTGAAAAAATTAAAAGTGCTAGCTTGCCAAAGGATCATCATTAAACGAGATTTCTAATGGGGCTTCCTAATGAATTGTTACTGGTCTCCCTATATTTCCCAACACTTTCACCCATGCTCCAGATGGAAATACATTATAACTGCTATGAAAACCTGGGGGTAACACAGGTAAATAAAGAAAAAAAGGGTGTGTATGCTAAGGAATACAGATCACCCATCTCAGTTACAGAAATTAAACTTGAACAGAATCAAATGTGACCTGGTGAACATGTCTGAACATGTTAATCCTGATCTGCATTTTACACTGCCTGCAGTTCACTTCTTCCTCCAGCCTCCAAATGACTTCAGACATGGAGAGGCCCAGGAAAGCCAAGTTTATGTCTGGCTTTTGAAGTTTATAGTTTACTGTTCCAACATTATGCACACTGAGCCACTGAGATCTGTAATTCTGTAATTCCCAGTACGAAAGGGACTGTCAGGGAAAGCAACCTGAGTCATGAAAAACATTATTGCACATTTTGTACTGTACACTGCTGTGCTCCCAGTGTAAATGGCTGCAGCCATGCCTGACAAAGGAAATCCTCCTGCCTCTCATCATTTGTTTCTGCTTTCTCACATGCCTTCTGCTCTTTCATGCTGCTGCCAGCAGCGAGCTCTTGTCACCTGCCTGTGCTGCCCCTTGGGAGTGTCTTTGTGTGCCCCTCTCCAGTTCAATGTGCAACTTGGAGATCTCTTTCCCACTCCTTTAATTGTTCCAATCCTCTGACTACACGAGTTGTCTCTGTCAGGGTTCATCACTGTTGTTCTGTGTTCCCTGAAAGCTGTATAATGAGCAGCAGCATGTGGCCTGGCTTGTTTGGGGATATGACTGTTATGGAAATTGTTAAACACAATCAGATTTTGATTCTGTTGCCTTCATTTCCTCCCTTAACCCATGTCTCAAATATCTCCCAAACCATCTTCCTTATCCCTTATCTTGTACTCCCCCATGCTGTACCCTCAGAGCAGCTTCACTGAGTTATCTGTTGTACATTTTACCTCTAAAGAAGGCCATGCACACAGAAGCATGTGAACAATAAACCACACACAGAGCTCAGTCATGTGGGCTGGGGGTAGCCCAGGCCCCCAGGGGGAACTTACACAAGCACATTTCCTGATGCCACGATCTCATTTGCTCTGCTGGAAAACGTTAAGTGTGAGGAATTATGCAGAGCACAAAATGCTGTGTGAATGGAGGTCTGAGCAGGGAAAGCTTGGCTGTTCTTAATGAGCACCTGCTGCAAGAGATGCTGCCAATATCCTGTGCAGATGACACCAGCCAGAGCAAGGCAGGTATTGATTGGTGCCTCCAGGGTGCAGGAGGAATTGTTAAGGGTCTCCTGGAAGCACAAGGCACAGCAGCTCCTGGGAGATGTGCTGGTAATAACATTATCCCTGCCATCCCAGCTCCCGGATCAGCGGAGCACAACCAGCAAGAGGCTTGCCAGAAATAGAGATGCAAACGAGCCTCCCATGCACCAACCCTGTCACTTTAAAGGAACTATAGATTAAATAAAGTCCAACTTGCTGTTTCTGAGTAGGCAGATTGTTGTGGGTAAGACACTTCCTACTGTGTTGACTTCTTAAATCTACCAGTGCCTGCTCGGAGAGGGCTGAAACCGATTATACCCAATGTGCTAAATGTCACTTAGTCATGATATGTGAGGTTTCTTCCTGCCTCCTGTGGACTGGGAGAAAACAGGCTGAGCTATAATTTCGTACCAGTGAGAGAAAGTTGGGTCACCAAAGGGCCCAGGAAATGTTGCCAAGCTGGTGAGGGTGGCAGGAGGTGGAAAGAATGGGGAAAGAAGGAATAATAAATACGTGAACTGTCGTGAAAGCTTTAAGGAGCTACAATTAAAAAAACTGGGGAGATATTTTAGGGAGATGAAACACTTGCTAATGTGATGCTTATATTAAAATTGTAACCAGATTGGATAGTGGTGTAAAACATGTCACTGGAACCAGCATTTCCATATTGTATGTTATGAGTTGTGCCTTCAGGGCAGAAAAAGCAGCAAATGAAACAGGAGATTTCCACCCCACCACCCCAGCTGAGTTTCATGTAGTTATTTCAGTAGGCTTACTTAGCAGGAGGCATACTGGAAAGAAGTATTTTTAACCAAAACAATCAGAATCAGACAATTCAGCCCTTGTTTTTGACTCTTCCATGATAAGATCTTAACCTAGAGAAGGTGGTTTTAATTTCACTTGAGTACTTTTTTATCTTGGTAAAATGCTGCAATATTGGGCACTTAGAGTAGCTCACTTCCAGAATGACAGCAGTATTTTATTATTTGTTGCAATGGATCTCTGGGAGAAGCAGCTGTGAGGGACAGAGAATGCAAAGGAAAGAAAGGTCAGAGGATTTCTTTGGAATGAACCCAACCAGTCCCACTCAGTGGAGACAGGATACCATGCTGCCATTCCTCCTATTGCCAGGCAGGTGCAGAGACACCCTCCTGAAAGGAAGGAAATGCCCTTTTTGGGAGTCCTCAGTCCAAATGGGAGAGCATCTCCCAGCATGGTGGGGGCTCCCCACTAAAGTAGTTTCCTTTGTCTAAAGGCTCATGATTGGGAAGAAATGATGAATCACCCAGACAAAATGGTGTTGTCAGCACAATCAAAGGCTCAGCAGAAGAGAGCTCAGGGAACCTTCAGTGTAAGAGAAGCTGCCAGTGCTTTGTGCAGCTCAACAGCAAGGCTGAAGCACCCTTCACCTCTGGCTATATCCACACAGGTAACTCCAAAGGGGGCATATTCTGGCAAGGACTTCTCTTAAACCTCAGCATAAAAAAAAAAATGCAACAAAAAGACTATAAACAAACTTACTCTGGATTAAGTTGACAGAATTTGAAAACAGCTAGTAATAAAATACACAGATACTCCAGCCTATTTTCCATGCCATTTATTGCACTTGAAGAGAAAGAACAAACACCAGGCAGATTCCTCATGGGTGGGGAAGGAGGGTATTTAGGATGACAGGAATCACAGTAAAATTGTACTGAAGACTAATGGATGTGGCACCTCCCTATGTGGAAAGCCCCAAAGCTGGGCAGTGACTGGTAAAATAGCTTATTTAAACCTCAGACCCTCTATAAATTTATAGAAATGTGGATAGCAGTGATAAGGCAGTTGGTATGGAACTGAGGAGAAGTTCTGTCAGCCCTTGATTTCTCTCTGAAAACTGAATTCTGGCTGCTTCTTAAGTGATTCAGTGTCTGTTAAATGTTTGACTCCCCCTCCAACTTACAAAATACGTTTGGCAGAACATTGCTTATTTCTATTCTAGCCTTGGGGTAACTACCCCTGAACCTCCCAAAAACCAGGCCCAAAGCCCAACACCCCACCCACACATCCCAAGTCAGGGTTCCTGTGCTGCAAACAGTTTCTCTGGTGGCTGAACTTGCCCCAAAGTTCCCCCTGACACTGCAGGGCCCAGCAGGCAGACAGGAGGGATGGGTTCTCCCTGTGGGAAACACTGCTGCTCATTGCCAGGCCCATCTCTGCATCCCCTCACCTGGGGCAGAGGATGTGTTTGCTTCTTCACCCAGCTCAGAAGATGGCCAGGATGCTGAACTGGACAGGAAAACCTTGGTCACACTATGGGGTTCCTCCATTTACTCAGCTATCATCTTTAAAATCTCTCACCTTTCAGTGATCAAAACCCACTCAAAGCGTTTTTTCCAACACAGAAGCAAGAATCCCTCTGGGTTTTTTGTCTGAGATGTGAATCCTCAAGACAGTGCCTCCCCCAGGCCTTGCTGTGGAATGGTGTGTTCTGACTTCAGCAGTCTGAGACCCTTTGTTCACTGCTCAGTCCTTTAGAGCCCCTGACACAGGCAGTACTGACACCCTTGCCATGACCCCAACCACCTTAAGACAAGCTGCCAGAGGGATTATGTGGGTGCAGGTTTATAAATATCAGCAGCCCATCTGAAGCAAGGCTACCTGGGTAATTATCACTGAATTATTAAACTGGAGGCACAGTGACCCCTCTGGGACCAGGGTGGTTGAAGGATGGGGGCAGTTTGCCACAGCAGTTCCTTGGACTGAGGTGTCCCCTGCTGCCCTCCTTCCTCAGAGCTCTTTACAGTCTCACCTTGGGGTGACAACACGACCAGAGACTTGGGAGCCCTTGGAATCCCATCAAACACACCAAGACTTGGCATTTTCACTCATGTCAGGAGAAATACTGCTCCTGAACAAATGTGCTCAAGATCAGAATTTCCCATTTAACCCAGGTCCCCTCCCAAGAACTCATTTAGAGAAGCACACACTTATCTCTACTAACCATTTGCCTTGCTCTATCCTAAACTCAGATCCTTTTCACTTTCCTTCAAAAGATATTTATCACGGTAAATTTCTCCATTTTACATCTCATCCTTTTAAAGGTCAGGGTACAATGCTGTATTTATAGAAAAATCATAGTTATCAACAGCTAACATATGGGCTGCACTGAATAGCAGAAGTCATGGTATTTATATCATATTTACTGAAAATGTGTTTGCAGCCTCATCCCTCCTGTACTGCTGGGTGATGCACTAACATACAAATTAAACACTAACGGTGATGGCAACAGTGATTTACTAAATAGAAATCATAATGATTCACTAAATCACAGCAGCACCTGCTGTTACATATTGGTATTTATGAGTATTGATGAATTTTAACACTACAAAGTGTTAGAGATACCAACTAATACACTCTACACTCCAATCAATAGGGCTCATGAAAATCGGTAACAATTACTCTGTTTCCACTGCTTCCAACGTTTGCCTTCATGTTCAAGGTTGTACAGTTACATCTCCTAAATTCCAATCACCAGAGGCAACAGGACAACCCAGATCAATGCTGCTGTGAGAGCAAAGCTCAGCAGTGCAGCTGTGTTCTCTCCTGACTTACACCTCCTGTGACATCTCCAACTCATCCCCACCTTCCCCTGAGCGCACAGGAGAGCAACTGCAAACCCCAAACCACTCCTGACACTTGATTTATGGCAGCACAGCTGCCTCTGCTGCAACCTGTCCTGTCTGGGTGGGAAATGAAGGTCTCTGAGAACTGGAATGCTCTTTAGAGAGTGATTTATGTCCTGAGATGCTGCAAGCACAACTCCTGTGGCAGCTCTGGTGCCAGCAGTGATCTCCTAGAGCTCCCTCACCCCTGCCCAGGTGAGCCAGCTGCTGCCAGAACGTGCCCACTGCAGGAACACAAGGACAGGAAACACGAGAGACTCCAAAACCAACTCAGTTTGGGAGTTTATTATTTGTTTGGGTTTTTCAAAGCTTGGTTTTTCCCCAGGAAAACACTTAATATGGGCTCAGTGTTGCACTGTAAGAGCAAGTTTCTCCCTTTCACGCTGTGACCCATCTCTGGAAAACCAGGGAACACCTGAATGAGTGTCAGCAGCAGAGTGACATCAGGGCACATTCTGCCTCTAATGTGACCACAGGCACTGCCCTGGGTTATCAAGTATTTAATGTGCCCTGCTGGCTGGGGGCTCTGCAGTGCCTCCAGCAAATGCACTGGGGCTCTGAGCCCAAACACCTCTGTCAGGAAAGAAATACTTCTGTCAGCCTGAAGGACAGCAAATGCCCTGTCCTCCTCTTGCATGCAAGCTCACCTAGCTGAGAGGAGAGGTTTGCTGGCTTGCAGTGTGAGAACTCAGTGCTGCTGAGGGCAGAGCAAACACCTGCCTTCCTCTGATTTAATGGCAATTCTTTGGGTCAGCTTGTGTTACTCTGTCAATCTCCATGGGTGCGGAGAATCAGATCTGAACCTGCTCAGGACTGGTTCTTAATTGTCATGCACTGGCCCCTTAATCTATTAGAAAGGAGAGATAAACCTGGTTGTTTCATAGCCCTTGACAATAAACATTTGAACCCACTAAGGGTATATCATGTGAAGAAGCTGCTTAACATGTCCACAGAGACAGTATTATGGGAAGCAGAGGATGGAGCTCTCCCTGCAAACCTGACAGTCATCACGTGGAAATTTCACTGCAAACCCTCTGTGCTGCCACTCTCCAAACGTGCCAGTGCTGCTGAGAATGCTCAGGATGGCAGGCCCACCACCACATCTCATAACAATCACCTTATTAAACTATCATCTGTCACCGTAATTTCATTACTTGGTGCCTAGACCTTTCCTGCTCGGGATTGTTTTTCAACACCTGTGGTAGTAGATCATTTACCCAGATGACATTTTATTTCATTTTTACAGTTCTAATCTAATCTGTGAGCTAACAGAATTGTTTTAGCTGGCGTGAACTCAGAGCACACAAAGAGCTTCATTAGACATCAGCCTCTTTATTTTGCTGATGCTTTAAGAAAAAATTATCAAAACGAAGCATTCCTCTCATTTCAGTATAAACTCTCCAATTCTCTTCAGGTTAGGCTGAAAAGTATAGCAGCACTCCATTATCACACTACATTTAAATTATGCATTAAACACAAAACTGCACCTAATCTTGTTTAATGCCAACATAAAGCCAGATCTGTATCAACTTGAAATGCTAGATGGTCTCTCAAATTACTCAGTGTTTGAATTAAAGAACACTGCTCTTTTCATATGAAGTACCTGACCAAGCACACAACACATGCCAAGCCCTCCTCACACATGTCAGGGAGTGGTGGGAACCTTTCCCCCTCCAACACCTGATTTCAGTCTGCTGTGCCCTGCACAAGGAATCCAGGAACTCCCCAAGCCTTTACAAATCAGACTTCTCTCCCTGGGGAGCTGCACAGCCTGTCACAATCTGTGGGGAATGGCACAGCCTTTTTGGGAGAACACTTCTTTTATTAACCAGGCAGATTATGGTGAGTTGAAGCCTTTGGGTAGCAAAGGAAGGAGCTAGAATCAGAGTGAGCTAGAATGAGAAGGAGCTAGAATCAGTGCCCACTGATGTGGGGGATGTTGGCAGACATGCCAAAATCAAAACTCTGACCTAAAATGCCTGGTACTTTGTACTGTACCCCTAGGGAGCTGGCATTTAATTCCCTGGGTGAAATTTTCTGACAATTGAGTGACTGTGCTTCTCTTTCCAAGCTCTGGCCATGCTTCTCTCAGCAGCTCAAAGTTTTAATTCAATGGCCTCTCCTGGCTCCACACAGGACCTGCTGTACCAGGCTCCCAGCCACACAAATACCCCTCCCAAGCTCCACACAGCCTCCTCTCTTAAAAAGCCAGGGGCCACACATCTTCTGCCCTCCAGGACTCCTCTGCTATCAGCACTTTCCTACACACAGTGCAATGGTGCAATGCACACTTCGAATCTTCCAGAAGAGAAACTGATGCCTTCAGATTTTACCTTGTATATTTTTCATATATTTGTAATCCTGCAACTCTAAACTCCTGGCAGCTGCTGTTCTCCTGTTTTATTCAAACAGAACAATTCCTCTCCAGGTCTGGGAATCAAGGACACCTCACTGCCTCAGGCCTTGAGAAATGTAAACAAAAGTGAGTTGGGAGGGAGCAAAACTTGGGGTGAATGACTTCGTTACCTGAAGCTGTAATTGGATGATTAACCCAAATACGCAAATGAACGAAACTTATAAAAGTGTGAAAACCCATGACCCATTGTCCATTTTTGGGTGCACTCCCTGGTGGGCTTTGTCTGCCCTAAATGTACCTGAGGGCCCTTCAATAAATAGAACTGCTTTTTATTCCCTCGAGTTTGTCTGGACTGCTTCTAGGTGGCTTTGAAAAAGGCATCAAAACACTTCAGCAGAACCACCAAACCAGGACTTGTGCTCCTCTCCCAGGGCTTTCCCAGCTGCAAGGGCTCAGGAGCCTTTGGATACCACGGATGTATCCCCAAGGATGTGCTGGGGAGTTGGAGCAGTTGCTAAACTTCTTAAATTGAAAAACAAGATCTAGTTTACGGATCTGCCGTAACAAATAAAAATGTGGTTTGTTAATCTTAAGCAACAATAATCCACATTAAGGTTAAAAAAAAAAAAAGAAAGTCAAACTGTCTAGGACAGACAGCACAGGCATTAGAAAAGATTAGAAAAGTCACAGAAACATGCCTTGTTACATGGAGAGGGCCCTACCATCCTAGCCAAGGCCCTTTCTCTGCCCCAAGAGGCATCTGCCATTCCTGTTGAGCCACTGCTAAATTACAGTTTCCCCCGTGTTGCCTGTTGGTGGGGGGCTCCTGACAAAGCTGCTTGGGCAGGGTTAAGTAATTTGTGATCCCTCCCCAGGGCTGGTTCCTGCAGCCAGCATTAATCACTGATGCCAGCCCAGCTCCCACAGGCCTGCCAGGCCCTGGCAGCTTTATGAATTAATTGTTACAGCAGGGATCTCACTTCCAGGCAATGATTAAATGTACTTTTACTTACTTATTTATTTATTTTTAAGGAGCGCAGGATCTAGCTTCTATCTCAGGTGAAAAAACTCTTTCTTGCAGACATTTATCTCTCTGGCAGATTTGTCCTTACTACCCTCTCTTTTTTTTTAGGCAAAGCTCAAAGATTTTTTCCTAAGATATGGTTATTCACAGCTTTTCTGTCATCTCAGTGTAGCAGTTTGATACTCCACAGGAGCTCTCTAATCACCTCTGGGTTATAGAGAAGGGCTGAAGCATACAGCCTTTTTTTTTAGGAAAAAAAAAAAAGAACCCACAAAAAAACCCCCACCAAACCCCAACACAAAATCACACAGAAAACCTCCAAGTTCACAAAAGCCTCATGATCTTTCAGGATCCCTGAGTTACTGTTCTCCCAGCAGAGACTTCGTATTTGAAATTGTGAAGGGCTTGTGGCACTCCTGAATTTCCTTTTCAAGCAATGATCTCTTTTACTTTCCTTTAGTGATGCTCTTCAGAGCTCAGGGTACCCAGAGGCACTTTTGCCTGTAGTGCATTTGAAGCTGCACAGAGACTCACAGGTTCTATCCCATTTCTGAAGGGTTTTGTTTTGAAATCTCTTCCCACTGGTTTAAGACAATCTTCATCTTCTTTTGATGAGATGCATTTCCTCACTGAAACACGAAGGTGTTGAGTTGGGAGGTGAAGATTCCTGTCCTGGCAGGAGCAGCACTGCCAACACAGACATGGGATTGTGCCTCTCTTCCCAGGGAACCTGTCCCACCCTCCTCCTCCTCCTCCTCCTCCTCCTCCTCTTCCTCCTTTTTACATTAGTGTAGCAAATGGGATGGAGCCAGAAGGGAACAACGACTACAAATAAACTTCACAGCTGGGAAAAGATCAGTCTTAGCACTTTTCTATTTCCTCCCTACCACCCCCAAACCATTACTGAAGTATTTTTTCTCATTCATTACTTGTGCACATCAGGAGTCAGTGAACAGCAAACATGCCTGGGATGGCATCTCCCAAACAGGGAATGCAAATGGACATGCTTAGGCACATGAAAAGATCTGGCATCCAGATCCCAAACTCATTCCCCTGCAATAACCAACCAGGACAACTGTGCACCTTCTTCCACAAAACCTTGGCTTTTGCTTCTTCCTCAGGAACAAAGCAACAGAGTTACACTTTCCAGCTGAAATTTGGGGACTGATTTTTCTTTCTGAAAACCTACTCACACTATTAAATCTGTATCACATTAAAATGAGAAGGCACTTAAGAGAAGCCCATTCTTTTGTTCTAAACGAAGAACCAAGCCCTGCAATGATTTATATCACCTGCTCCCTTCCAGCATCAATATCACTTACATGTGACTGAGAAAAATATTCCATCATTTGGGTGGGTCAGGGAAGATAATTAACAGATCCACAGGCTAGTCTGTATCTATGTATAATAATCACTAACTGTTAAGGCTACTAAGTCAGCATTAAGTGTCCAAAAATAAGAGACTGCCCATGGTTTCTTGAAAACTCCCTTTTGTCTTGCAGAACTGGACCTGCTCCAGTTCAGAGGTGACAAGATCCACAGGAGAGCTCAGCACAAACACCAGCCTGATGGCTACAAGATCCTCAGAGAGCTGTGCCAGAAAATCTCTCCCCAAAGGTTTGCCAAGGTTGCTCTGTTGGCAAACACAGTTGTTCAGGCAAAGTTCCCTTTTGTGCATGAACAGGGTATCAGCACAGCTCAGGATCCAGTTCATTTCTGTGCACAGAAACCCCTAAAGATACCCTAAACCTTAGGACACTTGGGCCCTTCTCTCTGGAAGCTTTCAGGAAACTTCTGCTTCATTTGTCAGTGTGAGCAGACATAGAAACAGACTGAAAGTGCTCCATATTGTAAAATAACAAACTTCACTGATTGATTACATCCTCATTTTCTCTAACCATCACCAAATGCACCCGTGAAGGAAAGAAATCCTTTTGCCTAAAAGAACCAAGGTGACTTCTTGACACCCCATGAGGGAACACAGATGGAATAGAGCAGCAGGAAAAGGACAAGCAGATCTGATTTGTGACTTTCCCACATGCCTGACTGCCATCCTCACTGGCACCTCCTGCAGCCTGGCAGCCACTGCCCTCCCCTGCCCTGGGCCCTTCCAGCTTCCCTCACACCCATGCAGCCTCTCACAAGCTTGACTTGATGCACCTGCCTTTCAGAATATCCTCTGACTGGGGATAAATATGATATGACAGATAACTTACACAACTGTTTGCAGACATGTTATTTGTTAAAAACCATAAATACATGTGGGCAGAGAAAGGGGAATTTTCCTTAAGCAAGGAGGGAGGAGATGCCCCCTGTAAGGGAACCTTTCTGACCAGTGCAGCATGCAGAGCAGCACACCTTTGATGCCTTAAGATTTTAGTTTATATATTTTTCATGTATTTGTAATCCTGCAATTCTTTAGTGTAGAACTCTAAACTCCACACACAGTGAGAGCTGCTGCTTTCCCATTTTAGTCAGACACATCAATTCCTCTCCAGGCCTGGGGATCAAGGACACCTCACTGCTTCAGACCCTGAGAGATGTGAGGGGCCTCACATCTCTCAAAGTGAGAGATCAAACATCAAACAAAATTGAGTTGGGAGGAGCAAACCTGGGGTAAATGACTTCATTACCTGAAGCTGTAATTGGAAGATTGACCCCCAATATGCAAATGGACCAAACTTATAAAACTGTGAAAACCTGTGGCCTGTTGTCCATTTTTGGGTGCAGCCCCTGGGTGGGCTTTGTCTGCCCTAAATGTACCTGAAGGCCCTTCAATAAATAGAACTGCTTTTTATTCCCTTGAGTTTGTCTGGCCTCTGTTTTTAGGTTGCCTCAAAAGGCATCACCTTGCTCCAGCTGGATTTCTGGCCAGCTGTTATTCACACACAGAATGCTCCTGCCTCACCACTCATCCCAACCTTATCAGCTGATTTGTTCTCCTTGCCTCTGTAACCACCCAGGGATTTACTCAGGGGGAAAAGACCTGTTTAATTACACACACCAGGGTGGGCTGCAGTCACACTGAATCCACCCTGGCACACACTGACAGCTTGGGAAGGTCTGAGGTGAGCCCTGGCAGGGCCAGCCAGTGCCACCACCACAGCACAAGCAGCCTCAGGGAGTGGTGCTGTGCAATGTGCACAACAAGATGAACTGTGTTCATTATTTGCAAAATTAGCATCAGAAAACAAAGTCTCGAGTTTCAATCCCGATTTATTTCCTCATTTAAATATCACCTACTTTTCCAGAATGAAGCCTGCAATATTTTGATTTAAATTACAGTCATCAGTTAAATCACTCATTTCAGGTATGACAGTAAAAGTGATGTGTTGTAAAATTCATTCCTCAGCTAACTTGATTTTCATGTGTGTGACTAAAACAGCTGCTGCTTTCTGTACATTTGCCTTTGAAAACACCTCCAAAAATAGTGAGGCTGGAGAAATGCCGTGGTAAATAAAAATTGCTTTCTCTGGACTAGTTTCTGGCAGTTTTGGACGTGTAAAGAGAAAGACACTGGCTTTAGTAACTATCCATGTTTATGAGAAGGCTAAATATACTCATGAAAAGGCACACTGTTCATGGACAAGGAAAGCAAGCTGTTTTCAGGAACAATTTGCATGAGATCTTACCCACTAACCTAGAAAAATAAATGGTGCATTCTAACACACTGGGGGAAAAAGAACACAAAACCAAAACCAACAATTCCTCCAAAACAGCAACACACCCTTATCAAAGAGAGAAACCCAACACATCCACAGAAACACTGGCATGCTCTCCTGCCTTGATATCTTTCTATCATTTTTACACTTATCAAAACATTCAGTAAAGTCCTGACTCACCAATGAGGCAGCACACATAGGGGTAGAACATCCAACATTTCCACCTGTGGGTACCTTGTTCCACAGTGCTTGAAGGAGGGAGGAAAGGCACATCCAGGTTTGAAGGGAGCACCCCAGCCCTGCCAGCAGACAGGAGCCACCTCACCCAGCCAGCCAGCCTGAGGTGGGTCCACGCAAGCCCAGATAGATTAATGCTCAATAAATCCTTCCCTGACAATCACAGAAACGTTCAGGAGCCAGTTAAGAAAGCAACAAGAACAGAAACAAGTCTGTGGAGGTGACTAATTTGGTGACTGAGCACCAACAGGATACACAACAGCAGCAGGCAGCTCGGTTCAGGCCCAGAGCAACTGCAGGGAAAATGCAGCTTCTCATCAGAGCTAATGAGGGATTTAGAGAAATCAAACCAAGCACTTGTTCTCTGAACAAGCTCGGCACTGAAGGAGGGAGCAGCTTTCTTCCACAGCCCTGACTCCCCTGGGAACCCTGGGCAGGCTGCACAGGCCCGGCCTCCTGCTGCCCCGGGGACACAGAGCCTGGCAGGACTGCCAGGACTGGGATCAGCATCAGCAACACCTGGAAATGAGCCCTCAGACACAGGGCATGGCCTGATGGACCCAGCACTGTGAAAATGAGCCCTCAGACACAGGGCATGGCCCCTGCACTGATGGACCCAGCACTGTGAAAATGAGCCCTCAGACACAGGACATGGCCCCTGCACTGATGGACCCAGCACTGTGAAAATGAGCCCTCAGACACAGGGCATGGCCCCTGCACTGATGGACCCAACCCTGTGAAAATGAGCCCTCAGACACAGGACATGGCCCCTGCACTGATGGACCCAACCCCATGAAAATGAGCCCTCAGACACAGGGCATGGCCCCTGCACTGATGGACCCAGCACTGTGAAAATGAGTCCTCAGACACAGGACATGGCCCCTGCACTGATGGACCCAGCACTGAAAATGAGTCCTCAGACACAGGACATGGCCCCTGCACTGATGGACCCAACCCTGTGAAAATGAGCCCTCAGACACAGGACATGGCCCCTGCACTGATGGACCCAACCCCATGAAAATGAGCCCTCAGACACAAGACATGGCCCCTGCACTGATGGACCCAGCACTGTGAAAATGAGTCCTCAGACACAGGGCATGGCCCCTGCACTGATGGACCCAGCACTGAAAATGAGTCCTCAGACACAGGACATGGCCCCTGCACTGATGGACCCAGCACTGTGAAAATGAGTCCTCAGACACAGGACATGGCCCCTGCACTGATGGACCCAGCACTGTGAAAATGAGCCCTCAGACACAGGACATGGCCCCTGCACTGATGGACCCAACCCCATGAAAATGAGTCCTCAGACACAGGACATGGCCCCTGCACTGATGGACCCAACCCCATGAAAATGAGCCCTCAGACACAGGGCATGGCCCCTGCACTGATGGACCCAACCCCATGAAAATGAGCCCTCAGACACAGGACATGGCCCCTGCACTGACCCATGGCACTGAAATGTCATGCAGAGCACAAAGCACAGCCACAGCTGTAACCTGGGAAGTGTTTCCACAGCCTTCAGCACATCCCTGTTTCCCTAAATAGAATCCAGTCCCCCCACAGACACAGCAGCTCAGCTGGGAAACAATCTGACCCCCCATTCCCACACTGATCTGGGTTAAAAGGTTGGCACAGGTGTGTCTGAAGAGCTCCCTTTTCCCCAGGCCTCCAGGCTGTCCCAGGCAGTGCCACTGAGAACAAGGCACAGCCCTGAGGGGCTCAGTGCCAGCTGAGGGGAGCTGGGAACACCTTTGGTCTCCTGAACCTGGATGCTTAAAAACAGATACTGTGTTTGCAACTGTCTGATCTGCCTACACTAAACACAAACCCCTCATTTAATACATTACAGGTGACTTTGCAGATGTTCCTACCCTGCTGCAGACAATTCATTGCTAATGGTGAGTGGAGATTACTGTAATGGTGTCTTAGAAGCTGCACCAACTTTTTCACTGAGTGCAGACACTTCAAAGCAGCAAGCAACACTGTCACCTGATGCTTCCCCACAGCCAACAAAGCCCACCTTCCCCCTGCTCAGATGTGACACAGGAGGTGGCAGAGCCCTTGGGACAGAAACCACAGCCCCTTTTCCCATGCTGATTCCATTCAGGTTCTGCACAATACCCATATTCTTTAGCCACTTTCTCCTCCTGCTCTACATTTTGCCATCCTCCTTCCATCCTCCATCCCAGCCCACCCTCCCACCCCGTGCTCCCCTCCAGGCTGCTGTCCCAGGACAGCTGAGGAAGGTCCAGCAGCAGGACCTGCATCCACACGGACCAGAGCTGGGCAGCAGCAGGGTTTGCAGCACAGAGGGTGTACAGGGGGTGTGCAGGGTGAGGGTGCTCCCCTGTTGTCCCCCAAAGGGACCAGGAGCTGCAGCAGCACCTGTGCAGGAATGGGTTATGCTGCCCTGCCGTGTCACACAGACACAATCTCAATTCTAAAGAGGAGGTGAAATGCACTTTGGAAAGCTCCAATAGCTCCCAGTTCATCTTCCCACGCACCCAGTCACTTATTTGAAAATTTGAAGGCACTTTACACAGCTTGTCCTCACTTAAAACCTCTCCTGCCATGCAGATATTTCCTTCCCCCCACCTTGCTTTCATTCTTACACTGCCACCACCACTGTCAAAAGTAATTTTGTTTCAATTTCATGGCTTGATTGGGCTGAATGTAATGGAACCAGGTGCTGTGAATGAATGAAAGTTCCTTCTGTGAAGACCCATCTTATTTCTGAGCTAAGTGGGCCATGTTCAGCTGCATATAGGTACTTCACATGCTTTCAGAGTATTAATCTGTCTGTACCAGGTATGAAGCCAGTCAAATGAGCCAAAACTAAAGCAAAAGCATTAAACTAGCCTTTGTTGTTCCATAAAGAAAAATATTATAAAGCTTTAATTGCTAGCTAATCAACATACTCCAAAATAAATGAATCATACTATTTTTCTTGGTGCTTACACGGTTTAAAATAGCTGGAAAATTACACGCTCGTTTTCCCCCAAGGGCTTTCACTTGCAAACTGTTTCAAAAATGAAACAATTCACCCAGAACATTTTATTTCTGTATAATCATGAGGCCACTGCTGAATAAGGCTGCATAAAACTCAGTACTGGAGAGTGCTAGTGGCTGGTGTGCTGAGTATTTCCTTCAGGAGCACGATTTTCCTGAAATCCTCTTTTATGCTCCCATCCAGAGGAGTGACAGGGTTTTACTGTGCCAGTGAGGGAAGGCAGCCTGCATGGGCAATACTTTGGAGACTACTAAAGCAATGCCTGAAGTTATTTGAAGGGGTTTCAAGCAGCATTTTTTCTAACGTTTCCTAGTGCCTGTCCAGAACTGTCCAATGGCAGAGTTCAGGGAACTTGGTTCAAAGATATTCATAGGATTCACTTTCAGGTAACTTCAGCAGCAATAAAACATAGAATTCAACAAATGAATGAAACATAATGGAACAAATCCACTGCATTGTAGAGGGATTTAGTATAATATTTCCAAAATCAATCAATGAACAGGAGTATTAATCTTAAAACATATAAAATTTTAAAGAAGTCTCAGGTAGTGAGATTTCAGCCTACTGGAGGCAGATCTTGCCCAAGCTTCAAAATTATATTGGTGGGTAAAAATGAGTCTCCTTGGATGTGTGAGTGGCAGCCTGAGCATGAACAGGACTGAGGTGTCAGAGGGCCATCAGGACTGAGCCCTTCCTTTCCTAATGGCTACTACAGGACTATTCATCAATATCCAATGGCAGACCTAAATGCCTATAAAGCATCTTAATGTGCACTAAAAAGCTCTTCTGAAGTCTGCTGGCCTGATTACAGTCCTTCTGCCTTCTGGGTATGCACTTTGAGTGTTCTGTAGGGCAGGAACAGCTTCCTGCTCTGTGCCCAGCATCCAGCACATCAAGGTAACAGAGACTCCTGGGCTCTCCAGCCTCGTGCCCTTACCACAGTTTGGCTACTAAATCTTTCCTGGAAGGTCTGTAGACTGCCAGCTGCTTTAGGAATAAACACCCAGATTTAGGTGTGGTTTCAGAGTCATGTGAATCTGGACATGAGAAGCACTGGATGTGCAGCAGTGTTACTGCCAGCAGCTCTGGACATGCTTTAAAGCAGAAACTGGTATGGGGAATCTAAGTGCATTTTCTACTGCTGATCCTGTCTTTGTCCAGAGTGACAAAGAGGACAGAGCATCCCCAAGAAAGTTGTTTTTTCCTGAGGGCCTCCTGTTGCCCTGAGTTTGCCTGCTTTTCAGTGTTTGCATTTTTGTAGTGGAGATTCTCACAGAGCTTCATGTAAACGATGCATTTTTAGAATTTATCTATTTTGTTTACCTATTTCTCCTCTGGGAGGGGAAGTATCATTGATGGTGATGTTCACCAATGAAGCCAAGAAGGTGGCGACCTGTGTAGCCAACCTTTTGCCTTCTGATCAAAATGTATAAAAGATGGAGTCAGAAAATTAAAATAGAAGCTTTCCTGCCCGATCTGGTGTCTGCCTTGTCCTTTGTGTGTCTGAAACTGTGACAGCCCTCCTTTCCTCAGGTTGCCCACACGGGCAGCTGGGCATGATCCTGTTCCCAGGTGCACAGGTGAGATTTTGGGTGTTCCCAGCCTGTGGCTCACAGCACACACTTGAACTGGGACAGGTGACCCTCAGATGAGGGGCTGAGCCCTTTGGATGGTGATTTACCACCTGGGATGCCTCAGGATTTTAGCTTTTGTATTTTCCAAATCCTGTACTGCTTTGGGGTGTAACTCTAAAGCTCCATAGCCTGTTTCCATGTACTGTTCTCCTGTTTCATTCAGACAGAACAATTCCTCTCTGGGCCTGGGCCTCAAGGACACCTCATTGTCTCAGGCCCTGAAAAGTATAAAAAAAGTGAACTGGGGGGGAGCAAACTGGGGGTAAATGACTTCATTACCTGAAGCTGTAATTGGAGCATTAACCCCTGACATGTAGATAGACCAAACCTACATCTGTCTGAAAAACTGACCATTGTCCATTTTTGGGTGTAGCCCCTTGGGGAGGCTTTGTCTGCCCTTAATGTACCTGAAGGCCCTTCATTAAATATATCCACTTTTATCTTTTTAATTTTGTCTTGCCCCTGTTTCTAGGTAAGCCTGAAAAAGACATCACCTGGACAGTAATCCCTCACCTGGACATTGCATCCATAAACACACAGGGGCTGAACCAAGAAACACTAAAATGGGATTTTATTTCAAATAACACTTCTTATAGGGTGGAGGGGTAAGTATTTGAGCTTCTAATGTAAAGGCTGAAATACAGGGAGCTGCCTATATTAACTCATCAACTCTTAATTTCCACATTCAATTGCAATAGCAGCTAATTTTCTAAATTCTAAAAAAATCTTTCTGAGGTTAAGTTCCTTATTTCCTTAGCATCCAAACTGTGTTTCAAAAATTTCTTTAGATGGCCAACAGACAGTTTTCCCCTCAATAATTTTGGTAGATGGCTCATTATGGAAAATCAATTATGTTGTTTCTCATTAAATGGTCCAACAGTATCATGAATGTTAAACATAATAAATTTCACATTACAAGACAATTTCCATAGTTGAAATCATGAGGTTAGTGACATTATTAGCCTTTACCCTAGATAAAGCTCTTACATTACTTCTGATTTTCTCTTCCTCCTAGGAAGATATAATTTATGAGGGCAACCTAGTCTAAGCTGGGTTACTACTTGAATTTTTGCTATTGAGAAGCAGTCTTATCTATTAAAATAACAGAATAAAATTACTTAAATATTTTTAGAATGTGGATGAATTTTCCTGTTGAAAAGAGATGAATTTAATACTACAGGAATAGGCACAAAATTGACTTAATTAATACACCGGGCAAAGAGAGGGAAAACTGCTTCTCATGCAAAGGAATTGACTTTAATGGTTCATGTGTTGGGTATGGAAACCTCAGCAAGGAACTAAAATTATAAATAGAATGTTCTCAACACTGAACACAACCTTTCCTTCCTCCCCCGTGAGCACATCCACCACAACCAGTGAATCCATAAATAACCCCCATGGTGTGCATTAAGGGATTTCACTGTTCCCCTGGCCATGGGGGTGTCTCTTGCAGCTGCAAAGCAGCTCTGCCAGTGCCCTCCAGCTGACACTCCCCTGACAGAAGTTGCTTGGTGGGGTCACAGACAGGCTCCCTGTCCAAAAAGCACAGGTTTCCTTGGGAAGCCACACCACCAGTGCCATTTATGCTTTCTAACACAAAGTTATTTCACTCAATAGGGGAAGCATTCCGTGGTCTATGGACGATCCAGAGCAGTTTGTGGAGTGTGTCATCTCTGAGCAGGCAGAACCAGCAAACACAGGGATGTGGGAGGATGCTCTGGAAGGCACTTCCCACAGCCAGCACCAAATCCTGCACTCCCCAGCACAGCCTGACAGCCAGGGCAGCTGAGGAATCCCTCTCCAGAAAGCACACACAACACAGACACACCAGAGGAGTCCTGGAGCACAGATATCCCCGGGCAGGACTGGCACTGCTGGACTTTGCCAGAGGGTTGGCAGTGCCCACCCTGCACCCAGGAGAGGAGTCAGTCTGTCAGAGTGGAGCATTGTTTTCCTGCTACCTCGGGGCAGCTTCTGCAAGAAGGATTTGTGTGAAACTTGAGCAAGTCACACTCGATGTTCCTGGTGCCTCAAACCTGTGAAATTAAAATTGGCCAACCTGGGATGAGGATTGGCAGTGAGTTCTGTTCCCAGCAGGACTCCCCAACACATCCCTGCAGCTGCTGCTCAGAAAATATTCTCCTGCCCTTTGCAGAACCCTGTTTGACTGCAGGAAAGGAAACACTGAGTTTGTTTTAGCCCTCAATGACTTAACACAAGCACAGGGTTTATTTTTTTTTTCCCCTTTCCTTTTTTCCCTCCTTAGGTGTTTTTCAGCTGTGGATGAGTGGATGAAAACATGCTGTGGCTGAAACCATGCTTCAGGCTGAGGAAAGTGTCTGTGGCTTGCAAAAGCACAAAGGCATAAACCTACACCTTTCTATTAATAACTGAAGGCAAGAAATTTCTTTGCACATTATATCCTTGTAATAGCTTTTGTGATTCTATTTTTATAGCACCGTGGATTGCCTACCAACCTCTCTTGTCTAATAAACTTCCAGAACACCTCACATAGGCAAACAAGCATTTTCTAATGTATTCCTGACTGTAAATATACTACTACAGAACACAAAATTAGCTAAAACTGCAAGAAAGACCAGGTATGGAAAGCAAAGCAGCTTTGACACTTTCCCCAGAAGAGAAAACAAAGTCTGCTGTTCTTCAGTCACAGTCAGTCCACATCACCTTCACGAGAGAAGAGGGTGCTGCACTTCCAGGTTAAATCCTGCTTCTCCAGGTTGTTACAACCCAAACTGTCACTTGCACAGACTGAAATTCTGGGGCTAGAACAGGGTGTATCCTGTAGCTAACCCAGGTGCCTAACACAGGATTTCAGCACAAGCATCTGTTCCCTTAGCTTTACCCTCTGAACTGCAACACCACACACAACACAAAATCAACCAATGGTTTAGCAGAATAAAGAATTCAAAGTGCATGTCTTCTCATCCACATAGAGAAAGTTTACAAAAAGGCAATGAACAAGCCCCATGTGACATTTGCTCAGGCTGTTTGTAGCACCTCAAAGTCCCAGGGCAAGAACCTGGCACACAGGTCAGTCACAGCAGTAGAGCTGTGGCCTCTACCAGGGAGAGAAAGGTTTCAGAGAAAGTCAAGAGAGAGCCCTGCAAGGTGTGGGGACAAGGAGCAGCATTCCAGGCACAGGCATATACAGCCATCCTTCTGGGACAAGATCTGGGGCACTGAATGCTGCTGGAACTCTCTGATGTCTGGCTGCTATGGCAAGGCTGACAAGAATAAATACTGAAGCCCTCAGCAGCTGTACCAAAAACGTGGAGTTTACATGGGTGGTCCAGCTCACACTCCTCACAGGACAGGCTGTGAGACAGCTTGGCTTTGGGGGGCTCACCTACAGACCAGGTCCTGAAGAGGGAGGAAGGGTTTGAAAATACTGCTTAGTGCAAGGGAGAAAAGAGAAAGTGAACACAACAGGCTTGGGGAAGCATCCTGAGCAGTGTTGTTTCAGAAGTCTGTGAAAATTCCTGAAGCAAACTGAACCTCCCAGTTACACAACCTGGTGCAACTCAGCTGCAGAGGCAGCACCACTTTCCACCAGCCATGAATTTGGCCCACCTTGTCTCTGCACTGCCTCTCTGCCCAGGAACAGCCACAGTAAGATTTGAGAGTGTAAGGCAGAAAAGAACCTCAATCTGTTCTGCTCAGCTCAGCACAGGTAGGATATAAATAAAATAATCACCATGTGGGCTGTGCCCCTCGTGAATTGTTTTACCCTCCCTCACTCAAGGCAGGGATCTGATCTCTCAATTCAGCCCACACCTCCAGCCTGCACTGCAGGGGAAGATGCAAACAGGTGTTGTTGGACCTGAGAAACTCTGTGCTGCTCCTTCCCCCTTGGCCAAACGTTAAGGAGTGTGGGCAAAAGCCTGAATTGCAAGGGGATTGTATTAGATTCCCTGAAAGTTTTTCAGGGAGCCCCAGCTTCTTTATAAGGAATATTATACAAATTCACAATCAAAGGCTCTCTCCCTAACATGCAGCAAAAGCTCATGGAAAACAGTGTCAAATGCAGTATGCCCTGAGGCTCAATAAACTTGAAAAATTCTCTTTCCTGGTTGTGTGAACTGCCCTTGATGCTGTTTCTCAACTGGTGGGTCAGAAACACCAGGCAAGAGAGCAGAGCAGGCACCAGAAAAGATCATGAGATGGTGACCATTGCACTGCAGTCTCAAAGAGCTTCCTCCCTCCCCAACCTAACACCTCCCTGGCAGAGCATCCTCTGTGACTTCTGCAGTGTGAAAGTAAATTCTAGGGGCTCTAACTGTGCAGTCATTAAGAAAATACAACTTTGAGAGTGAGGATAAAAAATGTGGAGTCATTAAAAAATACAGAGTTTGAATAAATGACTGGTAATCTGAAAGTGCTGCAAGATACTTGTTTGGAAGAATCTGCACATGCTTCTCTTTTTAGGGCTGCAGAGATGGGACTGCTCATGGTGGGGAAAGTGCAAGATGATCCAGCCAATCTGCTGCAGCAGGTAATCAGCTGGATAATTTAATATGACTTAAGGAAGAACAATTATACATCTAATGGCTAACAGAAAAGCAAAATACATCATGATTAAGGTTTTGCTGGAGGAAATGGGAAAAGCTAGAATACTCTGGGAATTACACTATAGAGAAGAATGATTAGCACATCAGCTCAGTACAGATGACTTCTTGCAAAGGGAGATACAAGAGAAAAAAAACTTGCTGCTGCTATAACCCTCCTTCCTGACAGAGGATAGTGTAGTCCCAGGCTCAGCTCTGGTCAGTGTATGTGCAGTGCTAATTTCACAGTTTTAAGATACTCTTTCATATTAACAAAAGTGCAAAACCCCTCAAGTCACAACACGGAATCAGGGACCTATAAAAATATTTTCAGTAATTAAACACAGCACACTTGGATGAACAGGCAAATAGATGATGCTTCTTGAAAGCTCATCACTGTAGATTCAGGATAACATCCACATCTTCCAGCAAAAATAATCATCTCGTGTAAGATGCTGAATTTACTCAAAGCCTTTTTTGATGAAATTTCTTTAAAACTCTCTATGGAAAAGAAATGGCATCCTGAATGTGAGAGAATCTAGACCAGGTGCTACTTGACAGAAGGTAAGTGCACATGACACCACTCCTGAGGCATCATGGAACATCTGATATAGAAAAGTTTTGGTTTTGACTTCCAGGGTTTTGCTTATCCACTGATTTTATGGGGGTCAGCTAAAGCCTAAAAGCAACACATCTGCCAACCTGTCAGACGTATGAAACACACTCTGCATCTGAAAAGAAGAATATGAAGTTTTAAGGAGGTACCTGCAAGAAAGAGCAGGGAATGTCTTTAATTATATTAAAAAATAAACCCAGCAGCACTTGCTCAAAGCTCAGGCTGCAAGTCTGTGTAACTGCACTCTGCAGCAGCCACTGCATGCTGGAGTCAGAAAGGCCAGAGCCCCTGCCACAGCCCCTGTGCCCTTAGAGGGCAACCAAAAACCTGCAGGAGGAAGGCCAGTAATGAAGGATGCAGATGGAGGGACCTGGGATTTCTGCACAATTAAGTTTGTGAGAACTGAAAGCCACTGTGCCTCACTCTCCTTATCTACAGAAGGGAGATTATCACCCTTATCTCTGCTGAAATACTCTGGCATTTATGAATATAGAGGAAGTTGAGCAGTCTGTGAATGTCAATCTTTCCTTTTTTTGTGCAATTAAAAAAAAATAAAAATCATGTGCTGCTATTTTAGCACCTCTTCTGTTTTTCCACATGCAGAGAACATCCTGCTTCAGTGCATGATTCCCCTGACTTTAGTTTCTTCAACACACCAAAACAAGAGGGCAGGAGCAGAAAGCAAAATAATATTCATTTCACAGAAAGTAGAAAACTAACTCTGGGTGTTAAAATAATCCACAAAATCGGTGTATTTTCAGTAGATGATTGTACATGAACAGTTTAATTTTCTTAACCAGAAGATTTATATAACAGCATTTTTTACACATTCAAAGCCTCTCAATGTTTACTGGTCCATTGTAGGATATCTAAAACTAGGGTCTGCAAAAGAAAAATATTCTGTAGAAAACAGAACAGGACTTTTAGTGCTGTACTTGTGTCCAAATAACAAGGCATATATCATTTTTGAACACTCTACCACATACACTCCTTCTCCTTTCATTTAAAAGCATTAGGGCTGTTAAACTTGTAAATGGCAGCTCCAGAGCCAGGCAATAAAAATGCACTTACAGCTATTTTAGCCCAACATGTAAGTAATTCAAGCCTTTAAGTTATTAGAAAAGACACCAATTGTGACAAAACTGAGAGGCTTTTTCCACCATTCATACAGCAGGCTGAGAAACAGAGATGCTACTTCTCAAATCTGCTCCATCCCCACCTCAGTGCTAACATTCAGCTGGCCTGGGGTGGCAGTCTGTAATAAATCAACCTTGCACAGTCCCAGGGCACAGCTCTGGCCTGGGCTGGCACAGAGCTGGAAGGCACAGGCTCCTTGGCAGTGACAGGAGTGCTCATGAGAGGTGTCTGTGCCTGCTACCAGGGCAGCTCCAGCACAGCTGGGTGGGCTCACCCTGCTGGGATTTTGTCCCTGTCTGCCCACAGGCTGGGCCAGGCCACACTGCAGCATTCTGCACTTGCTGGCAATTCCAAGGTCACATCCTGGAAAAAAGCCTGGAAAAAAGGAGACTCAGGGGTGACCTTATCACTCTCTGCAAGTCCCTGAAAGGAGGTTGTATCATGTGGGGGTCAGTCTCTTCTCCCAGGCAGCCACTGACAGAATGAGAGGACACAGCCTTAAGCTGCACCAAGGGAAGTTCAGGTTAGATGATAGAAAAAAATTCTTTACTGAGAGAGTGCTTGAGCACTGGAATGGTCTGCCCAGGGTGGAGGTAGAGTCACTGTCCCTGGAGGTTTAATAAAAGCCTGGAGGTGGCACTCAGTGCCATGGTTTGGTTGATGAGGAGGTGTTAGGTCACAGGTTGGACTTGATGATTTTAAAGGTTTTTCCCAACCCAGCTCATTCTGTGATTCAGTGATTCTGTGATCCTCAACTGTGAGATCCACAGACCTCCCCCAGCCCTTCTCCTGGAGCTGGTCACACTCAAACAGGGAATTCTCCCTGGCAAGGTTTGCAGACTGAAACCCACCCAGAGGAAAACCTGACTCCACATGCAGCACTACAGCAATTCTCTTTCCTGCCAGTTAAAAACACACACCAAGTGTCCTTGTTGGAACAGCCCTGATTTTGGATTTGCCTGGTAACATCTGCTGGCTACTTGAATGCATTTAAAGAGTTAAATTACAGGAAGCAACTTAATGCCTTGCAAACAGAACTCAGACTAAGACACATCATAATATGTAATTTCAGCTAGTAGAGCTAAGCTAATAAAACCAAATGCTTTCTTGGGCAATAATTGAATTTCTTTGGTACAAAGGGCTAAACAAGGGAAGTATCATTGTCACCATGAAGGTAAAACCCATTTCTGTCAAACCCCTTCCCAGCACTCAGAATTTCAGCACTGGTGGAATGAGACATGGTTTTGCCTCTGGTCAGTGCACTGGAATAATCTCCTTCCAACAGTAACCTGTGCTGGCCTCAAAATCATTCCTACACAGCAGAGCTTTTCCTCTCTCCTCTGGGCACATCTTGTAAAAATAAATGTACTGTTTGTTTATCTGGTTTTGTGGGGAACACAGCCAAGTTAAGGATGGATTTCACTCTTCTCCCAGCAAATGAAGTCAGCAGGATCCCTGTTTCCCACTTGGAGGGAGGCATTCCAGGGTGAGCTCTGCCCTGCACTGCTCCATAGCCAAAGGGCAGGAGACATCTCCCTCAGGTGATTCCTCCTATGGAGTGAGGAATAAATTGCACATACTGCCCCACTAGGGGAGCACAGATGGCCACCTGCAAGTAGAAGCACTCCCAGGTCACATTCAGTGAGCTCAACCAGCACCTCCTGCTCCCCTTCCCACCCAGACCCCAGGCACAGCCTCAGCTCCTGACACCAGAGCACTGCCAGGGCTCCCACAGCACTGCTTCCAGCCCTACAGACACAGACACCCAGCCCTACTCAAAATGCCTTTGATAGTTTCGTTTCAATTGGCATAAGGGTGCAACCAGAGACGTTCACTGTCCCTAATTAAAAGAAGCTGCATGATAAAAAACAAGTGCAACTCTTCATTCTTCATTCATAGGACTGGAAAGGGTTCTGGCACCGACAGGTCAACCCACCTGGCTACTCAGCAGTGCTCTCTGAGCCACCACCCTTTAGTTTCCTGACCATTACAAAGGGGTTTTTCGGTTTTGGTGACCTTTTTTTTGTTTGTTTGAGGTTCTTCTGTTTGTTTTGCTCTTTTGTTTGGACTAGTTTAGTCCAAAAGGGTGAAGAGAGAACCTGGCTGGAGATCCAGAATCCTTTTATTTCCAGATTCCTAGACCTCCTCCTCCACAGTGGAAAGCACAAGGCTGCTTGTACCTGCAGGGTCTCAGACATCAGGGAAGTTCCTTGTTCCCCTCACACTCCTCAGAGGGCAAATTCAGCACTTATACTGCAGCCAGCTCTCCCTGGGCTGGTGCCAAGGGGGCTGAGGGCCAGGCACCACTTTTTGGACACTCTGGCTTAGAGTACACAGGATGTCCCTGGGGCTTCTCATCTGTACTGTTATTGTGATATCATCGCACCCCAATGGCAATGAAAAACATCACAGCTTCTAACCAGGCTGGTACTATAACCATCCCATCCTAAAGGCTGTCCAGGAGCCTCTGCATTTAGGAATTCTAAAGAGCAAGAACAAAAGCAAGTGTTGGCTTCCACTCCTGATGTGTGCTTTGAGTTCAGTTTTTTTTCCTCTGGGCTTCCTGATGTTCAGTGTGTTTCTTCTGAACCAGCAGAGCTGCCTGTCTGCTTTGGCCAGAAAGGAGCCTGGGACACATCAGCACCCCCTGCCTGCCCCCAGTGCCTGGGATTGTCTGCAGGGAGGGCAAGAGCAGCCAGGGATAAGGGAACAGGCCCTGATAAGCTGTGCTCAAGCCTTGACCACAGCATAAATCACAGAATCACTTCACCCCTGAGCTGAGAGAGTACCCAGGAAAAAACCAAGCAAGAGGACAGAAGTACTTTAGAAGGAAGCTAAAGAACTCCTAACACATCCACAAAGGCTTAAAATAAACCTGATGAAGTCCCAAAATAGTAAGCAGTAAAAGCAGCTTTAGAAGCTACTAGCTATGTTGGTACTGTATCTTCCCAATACAATAATATTTACTCATTTCTGATGAAATCATTGTTTCTTAAACTGAATCTCCACAGAGAGCTTTTACTGATGGCTAAAATGTTTAGGATGTTTAGGAACTGGCTCTACAGAGTTGGTTTGAGTGCAAAAAGATCTGCAACAACACCAGACAGGCTCATACAACACTCTCACATAATCTCTGCATCTCTCTGATATCAACTAATTATCATAATAAGAAAGTAATAAGCTTCCTTCAGATGCCAGAACTTACCCAAAGCTAGAAGAAATAATATTTCTTACAGTTTAGCCCTGTTCCTGTAGAGCAGCTGAGTCCTGGAAGCAATGCTATGAACCAGCCCCCAATGCTAAGAGATGTATTGCACAGGCTGTTTTCATAAACTATCCTCAAAACCAAAGACCACATTTCTCCACTCTGGCAATGGGTAAACCTAATTAAGGAAGAGAAACATTGCAAATGAATGCACTTCATTTTGAAGAAAATGTGCAGCGTATGCAAACTAGTAGCACACTGAAAAAATGGCTGGGCATCCTTCTTCCTCTCTGCAGGTCTCAGGAGCTCTGCAAGAAAAACAGCCACGGAGTCAAAGCAGGGGAAATGCACAAACTCTTGCCATCCAGGTGTTACAAATCACCTCAGCTTCCTCTCACATTCCCTTCCAAAGTCATGGAATCACAGACTGGTTTGGCTTGGAAGGAACCTTTAAAGGTTCCAACCCTCCAGATTAAATCATTAACCTACAGAGGCCTGCACACAAAAATTCTGCTCTGGATAAAGAACCCTGAACTATAGGAAATATGGGACACAGGACAGAGTACTGTGAATTTAATTAGCATAGTCAGTGTGATAACCAAGATGCCTTGGCAGGAACCAACAGAGCTTTGAGGATTACAAGAGATTGGATCAAGATTAGCGACAGGAAAGAAGATTGAATCAACTTCTGCAAGCAAGAGATGTTGCAAATTGTGTAAGTTTGTGTGATATTTAACATAATCATTGTAGTAAAAAATTACTAGCCTTCCTAGAATGGCATATAAGCATATGTAGCTCACAGCAAATTTGGACACCAGTCAGTGTTCCCTGTCTCTCTCTCAATTGTCAATACTCAGTGAGCCAGGCCCAGTGCCAGGGGCTGATTGAGCGTGGCCAGGGAGGAAGGTGCAGGTACCCATCCACAGACAGGCTCAGGGATTGTGAATTACCTGGACAAAACTCCTCTGGTATTGGCAGACACAGAATTTCCTCTCAACAGCAGCAGGGAGGGGAAAGCTTTGCCCTGGTGCCTGAGCAGGGCAGGGCTCAGCTCCAAAAGCTCAGAGTACACACAGTGTCACACGTGGGGCTCGTGGCAATGCCAAAACTTTTGACCACAACCTGTTTAAACATGTTGTATTTTTAAAGACTTCCGCCTAAACAACAACAAGAAAACAGTGACTGTTAATAATGTAACTGGAGGTTGTATATAAAGGAAATGGGGAATTGTTTAGGCTAATCTTTAAAGGACCCTTAAATAATGTAACATTGCTTACAATACATGTGGCCAAAGATAAGATTATTTTAGGTTGATTTTGTACTGTGGTTTTTTTGTTCTTTAAACCACTGCAGGAAAGGGAGAAACTGCTGTTTATTAATGTTAGCTTGACTTAGAGGAAAAAGCAGAGTAACTTGGCAATATAAAACTCAAAGGGGACAGGGATGGGCCTACAACCTGAAATCATGTGGATTTCAGCATTTGCAACTACCTACATGGTATGTAAGGATTCAGATGCATCCTTAAGCATGGACTACCATACTCTGTGGAATCTGCATTTCTGTTGAGATGGCTTCCAGACCCTTCAGGCACGTTGAAGGATGTCTGTTAATCAGCCCCTAGTTCTAATAAAATGAGGGTTGTGGTGTTTGCTCTCTGAATTATGGCCTGCAAAACCTTAGATGGTTTATTTTCCATCCCTGATTTCAGCAGCACAATGGTCTCTGAACATGGAAGTGCTCTGCAGCACCTGGATGAGCTGTCTGGAACTCCATGCATGGCCTGTCAGCCACAAAAAGCTCTCAAATGATGATGCAGAGCAAAGACTGCTAATCCCTGCAACTCCCAGAGAGGCATGGCTGCTCTGCTAATTGGCAACAATCAAATTATACTTTCTAATATTACATGCAGGGCAAATGCCTGTTCCAGATGAACACACTGCAGCAGATGACTTGTTCACTTACTCCAAGTCGTTAGCTAAAGCAGTGGGAAGGGGAAACACTGCAAGGAGTGAAGTGCTCGATGTAGTGTCAGAGAGCCACAGTGTTTTGGACACACAAAGAACGAGGCAGATGGCAGAAGATCAGGCAGGAAAAGTTTCTATTTAAATTTTCTGACTCCATCTTTTATACATTTTGATCAGAAGGCAAAAGATTGGCTACACAGGTTGCCACCTTTCTGATCTGGTTGGTGAACATCACCATCAATCATATTTCTCCTCCCAGAGGAGAAATATGTAAACAAAATAGATAAATTCTAAATATATCCATAGTTTACACGAAGCTGCGTGAGAATCTCCACTACAAACTGCAAACACTGAAAAGCAGGAAAATTCAGGGTGACACCACAGGATTGCTGGGACATGCTTCATGCCTTGGAACCCCAGAAGGGACAGCCACACCATGGAAGATACCTTCAAGGGACACTGCTGCTTCTGTCCCATTTGTTTTGCCTGGCAACCTCAGATTTCCCATCAGCTCCAGACAGGTTATTTAAAATATTATGGAGCCTGTGAAGGGCATCAATATTGGCAGTAGCCCCATATTTCAGATTTCCCAGACATTTTTTCTATGCCCAGATCTGAAAAGAAAGTGACAGATTCTCGGTCTTGAAGCTCAGAGCTAAAGGTCTATGGAAAAAGAAAAAAAAAAAAAAAATCTACAGAAATGAAGTTGCTGCTTGTTTTTCCCTTCCCTTTTCCAGGGGGAAACTATCCTTCACCCAGAATAAACGAGGCTCCAGCCTCTGACGTGCAGCTGGCACACAGAACACTGAACAAGATTATGTAAGCCACAGAATGCAACACAAACCAGTTGTTTCCCAAAAAACTTCAGAAGCATGGAGTCATACATCTGATATATACCTTGAACTCCAAGGTCTGGCCCAGATTTGTATCTGGCTGTGTGAGTGCTGCCAATGAACATCACTCAAAAACTTGGCCCAAGCCGTGTATTTCTGTGGAAGTTTATTGTGTAGAATTCAAAGCAGTGCACATGGCTTCACACAGCACTGCAAACTCTGCACAGTCCTGCTGCTGCTTTGGATTTCTGCAGCCTGGAAATCCAGGAATGCCACGCAGAGGTGGGCACAGCAGGCTGGCTCACACCCCAGGCTACTTCCACAGAGGCTCCTCTCTTCCTGGAGCTCCCCAGGACTAAAACACACTCACATCCCTGGGTCACCTTCCCAGTTTGTTCCAGTCCTCATCATCTATCAGACTGTGAAGTGGGTGCAGCTGGTCATTCATCACCTGTCACACTCTGAAGTGGGTGCAGCTGGTCATTGTGCTCCCTTTATCACCTTCCCTCCTGTGCCCTCCCCTCAGAAAAACCCTTCAGGGACCAGCAGCACAGGGGGTGGCAGCCAGGGATGAGGAGACCCTGGCTCTTGTTGCCAGGCCTGGTGCTGGTGATGCCTTAGGAAGGCTGACCTGAAACAGAGACTGGACAGAGCTGGAGAATAAAGTAGGCATTTATTGAAAGGCCTTTAGGATACATCTTGGCCAGGACAGGAGCCTGACCACAGCTACACCAAGGGTGGACTAAGAATGGTCACAAAAAATGGACAAATGGTCACAAGGTCTCACAATTTTTATAAGTTTTGGTCCATTTGCACATTGGGGTTTAATTGTCCAATTACAGCTTCAGGTTGTGAGGTCCCATCCTTCTTGTTTTCTCTCTTCAGTCCACTGTTGTTTGTGCTTTTGGGCCTGAAAGTTTTACTTGGTCTTCTTCAGGAAAAGGATTTGTTTTGTCTCCCTACTCTGTGAAGAGAGCTCACCAGCACTTAATGTGGGGCTCTGAACTACATCCCTAGACAGCACAGAATCTGAAAACATCTAAGCTAAAACTTAAGGCATCACTGGGAGATGGCAGCACAAATCTAAACCCTGCTCTGACCCCCTTCCTGCTCCCCCTGCCTTCAGCCTGGCACACCAGGGGCAGAGACCAGCTCTCCCAGGGGAAAGTGCAATTCCCCATGTCACAATACCCTGGCATGGATGCATCTTCTAGACAGAAAAGCAATGCAGCTTTTAAAAAGCTGGAAAGATTTCCTAGAGTCAACATCTGGCAGCAGTTGCCAAAATAAACACAGCATAGAAATATTTGTAAAATAGCTGAGAAGCACTATGGATAATGTGGCATTATACTAAAAACAGAGCAGCATATTAATCAAGGAACAATAAAGCTTTTAATTATATTTTAAAGACTCTCACTTAAAACCAGTGCAAAACATAACTCATGTGGAATGACTGGCCTGTTTCCCATTGGCTCCCTATGCCAGTTCTCCAGCTGTAAAATTAAGAAAACAAGTCTTGGGGGCATAATGAGAGAAAACAAGATGAAAGACTAAGGAGCTCCAATAGAGCTGTAATTGATACCATGTAAGTAGGTGGGCTAGAGATCACTATCCAACTACCACAAAACTGTGTTTGTTTGGAAGGAAATACCACAAATATTAGGAGAGGACCTGTGGCCATCCAGTACACAAGTGCAGATTCACTGGGGAAGGCAAACACCCTTCAGCTCAGTCCACCTTCTGTGAGAGCTCCAGAGCTCTCCCCTGGCACACCAAACATCCAGAACACAGCCACTGTCACCACTCACTGCATCCTGTGAGAGCTGGGCTGCCAAAATGCTCCTTCTCCTTGAGCTGTGGGCAGTCAGAAGGAGATAAGGCTGTGACACACTCCCAAGCTGCAGCAGACAGGGTGGTTTTTTACACCAAGTGTCTGGAGCACACATGAATCAAAGGAACTTTCAGACATAAGGGAGAAAAAACTGACAATATCTGCTGGTTTGAGATGCTGAGAAGAGAGGCTGTCATCATTTACTGTCAGCTACACAAGGTCTGTATGGCCCTTTGCAGCATTCACCTCATCTTCAGCTTCCACCAGGAGAAGTGTCAGATGGATGGGAAGACCTGCATGAGCAAGGTCCATCTCCATGGAAATCCACTGTGATGAAGGAATCTGCCACAGGAGATGGAGAGCAGAAGAGCTGGGGCTCAGTGACACTGAGTGACACTGAGCTGATGAAATGGCAGCACTGGCCACAAGCACTTGGTGAGCTTTTTGCCTTAAAACCCACCCCACTCAAACCCACTCTGTTCAAAATGACCTTCCATCTTAAAATTCAGGGTAGTTAGAAAACATCAGTGCAGGAAAAGCTGTAACAACTGATTTAGACATTACCAAAATGAGAGCTCTGTGTGAACCCTCCCCCAGGCCCCACATTCCCAGTTGGTTTTCCTACTCCTGTCAAAGGGACCTGAGCATTCTCTCCTCCACAAAGCTCTAAATATTTTATTTCCTCATCACTGCACACTTCCAAACAAGCAGGACTGTACTCTGCATTTGGGTTTAACACACAGGACTCATGGGAGGTGTCCATGGCTCTGCACAAACTCACAGTCTGGTGTCACTTGAGGACCTCTGGCAGCACCAAGGAAAAAACATCACCCCAGCTGAACACCCAGAATAAGTGGGATATTGCAAAGAATGGAAAAAGGGATGATTAAGGAGATTCTGGTGACCAAGGAGTGTAAGGGCAGAATGTGAGATACCAAAAGTCAACCTGAGACTGGCTACAGATGTGAAAACCCATGGCACAGATGTTCTGCAGCTGCATTTGTTAAAAGAGAACAGCAAAGCAGAAGAGGAGCTGCCTCACTGTTCACTCTGTGGCTACACACAGTCCCTCAGCTTTGGGATTATTTGGGATTATGCCAGTGAATATGCACTGGAAACAGAGACTGGAATGTCTTAGTAGGAAATACATATGGAAATGGCTCAATGTCCCATGTTCTACCTGGCAAAAGCATCAGTAGACAGAGGTTGACCATGGACAGCCATCCATGGTAATGTCTCTGATGGAAAACCACACCAGTCCACAACTCCAGGTCTAACTGTGATTATATCAAAGTCTGTAACAAACTCTGGCTGAGGACAAAAAGTATCTGTAGGGGAATAAGGGTAGAAACCCACAAGACTGATTTGTGCTCTGGCCTTCCAAGCTTTTTAGAGCAGGAGACAGACTGTATTGCTAAAGGCTTCTCTGGTACAACCATGCCAGCAAGGGTCTAAAGTTATTTTCTGCAAACAAGGGAAAGGTAAATCAGATCTCCAGCAATGGACAATGAACTTTTCAGCTCCAAGTAAGCAGCAGAGATCCTCCTCTTTCCAACCAGGCCTTAACTGCATGAATCCCTCAAAGAGAAGGCAAAATGATATTTTATATTTAAAAAGATCCACCAAGACACCATCTCATGAGTAAGAGGGTCTAAATGACAGGTTAGCAGCACTGTAAACAACTCAGGTCAGGCACAGGAGCTCTCCTAAGGATGGGTACAAGCTTTGAGCAGTGCTCAGGGATGTGCCCTGACACAGACCCTGCACTAAACCAGGCAGACATTACCCTGCTTTGGGGCACATTGATTTTTAACTCTTCAATTTAACCCAGCAGACACCTGTTGCAAAAACATTTAGGATGACACAGGCTGACTCCAGGATCAGAGCTGCTCTGTAAATTACCCCTGCTGGACTTCAACAGAGTGAAGTAAGAAAATAGTTGTTGGCCAGGTTAAAGGCAGGAGAAGAACACTCTAATGCTGGGACAGCAGATAAGCTCAATGGAAAGAACCTGAATTAATTTTACTGTATTGCACAGGAGACTACACAAGGGATGCTATTATACAAAAGAATTAGTCCTTATCTAATTTCTGCACACCCAGAGGATTGTGTCCAGTGCCTGCAGACAACACATCTAGGTAGAATATTAGCACACTATCCAAGAAGCTGGCTGAAAGGGAGTACATTTTCACTAGGGCCATAATTCCACAAGAGAGTATATTTTTATGGAAAAATCCATTTTTCACTTTCACAGTGATGTTTAAGTATTGCAACACATTTTATGATAGTTTCCTCAACATTAAAAATACAACTTCAAATAATACAGAGCAATAAATATGACACTTATGGATATGATGGCAAATGAAGCAGGGATGAATCCTGGCTTCAGTTCTTTAAGGTAGGTTGATATATTGCAGCTCATTCTATGGGGCTGACATACCTGTAAATGCTGCTTTTTTTGGCTATTTTTTTTTCTTTCCTAAGCTTAATATTGCCAATTTCTTCTTGACTGTTGTTGGGTATTTTAGAGATGAGAGAAGAGAAGAAATGAGGGGCAGGATGATGCCAGTTGTTGCATCTGGCACTCCAGTGACAGTTTGAAAATTACTTTTAATAAGACAAGTGTTGATTTATAAAGTCAAGAGTAATGTGAGCCTGTAACACGTGGCTGGGAAAGCAAACAGACATTAGCTCAGCTGATAAACACATGCTGAAGACAAGGAAAAGGAGGATATCAACAGGGATCCCACATGATGCAGACACTCAGAATGGCTGGGGTGTGCACGCACACGTGTGTCAGCACATGGGCACCAGCAAGGCAGACACAGCCAGCCTGGGGCCAGGGCTGCAGCTCAGTGAGGGGGTCTCAGAATGCCACCCCGTTAGAAAAGGAGGTGATTTGCAAGGATTACCTGACTTCTGATGTGACATGGCCAGATGCCACATCACCCTGGGCAGCAGACTCACTGTAGGACTTGCCTTAGGACAAAAAAAGCCCCCTCTCCCTGTCCATCTCCTCTCCCACCCCAGATCAGAGTAAGTGGCAGCAGAACCAGCCCCTGGCACACCACAGCTCTGCAGAGCAGGGAGCTACAGGGCAGGCAGTGGGGAAAATCCCTTGTGATCATCACTGCAACAGCAGGAAACACTACAGAAACCTGGCGTGGTGCAAGAGGAAGCTCAGCAGGAACAAAGCTTCTTCTTATCTGCTCTAGAGCCAACAAATCAGCTGAAATGAGGCACAGGAATAGCCCTGACTGTAAGGGAGAGAGATGGAAGTTTTTGCAGTAGCTTTTCTGTTGGTTAGAGCCTCTGGAAGGCAAACAGCCAGCCCTGCCCTTGCTGTTCCCACCAGCCACTCACAGGAACTGCTCAATGGTCAGACCAGCACCGTGGGCTCTCCCCACACTGCTGAGATCTCATTTCACCTCTCATCCAAAATCATTATCCAACCAAGAGAATGCCCCTGAGGACTGCTCCTGTTAGCAAGCCAGAGTCCAGAGGAGTTCAGGGCTCCTGCCCTGGTCAGCTGCTGCTGTCCATGCTCCACATCTGGCCTTGGCAAGGCTGGCTGCAGCTGGAGCCAGCAGGGCTGAGCCACAGGGGCTGGGAGAAGGATTTCCTTTGTGGATTCCAGGCTGCAGAAACTGGACTCTCTCAAGCTGAGGGAAAGGATGGTGTCTGGAGGATGTTGGAAAGATATTTCTGATAGGCACTGAAAGCTTGCAAAGAATTAGTAGAGAATTAGGCTGAAATGGAGTTATAGGGTGCTCAAATGGGTGTGAGCAGGCTGCAGCACTTCCAGGAAAGAATTCTTAAGGAAGCCAAGCCATGGAGCACCAGCCTGGGGACAGCTGGAGAAAAGGCAACACATGCTGTCAGCAGAGCCCAGGAAACCAGGAGCTTGCAGAGGGACACCAAAGGGGGCTGGGAAAATGAGGAGCAGGGACAGCTGGCTCTGGGAACCTCCAGAGCTGTGAGCAGCACAGGGACTCTGGTGATACATTGAATACATTCTTTTCTGCCTGTAAAAAAATGCCAGTATCTGAATCCAAAGGCACCAACAGCTCCTGAGACAGCGCCAGAAAATCAGTATTTAACCTTTTACCCATCAGCAACACCAAGGGAATGTTAATAAAGAACAGGAGGCAAAACATGGATTCACAACTCACAGCCACAAGAAGAGCCTTGCCCTTTGAAATGTTCAGCTGCTCCCCAGCCCTCAGCACTCTGTGACAAATGCTGTCCTGGCTCCTGCCCTTGCCTGGGTCTTCCTCCCCAGGTCACCTGTCCAGCACCTGGGCATTCCTCTCATGTCCCTCAAAGAAATTCACATTTGAGACTGCTGAGATCTTCAGATACACTCATCTGACAGAAGTGCCCAGCACTTTCAGACAAAAATAAAAGATTTTGAATACTGCATGGATTCTTGCTATCTACTGTGAAAACGGATCATTGTACTAAGTGTTCTGTGAGAAAAACCTAAAAAGCAGTAATAATAATAATAATAATAATAATAATAATAATAAAGCCCCAAATCCTCAGGCTGAGATACTGACCTCTAGAGAGGTCAGAGAGATGAGATCTGAGAAAATAAAAACTAGGCTGGTATTTATTCACATGGCACAATTAAGGCAGGTTGAGAAAATGCACTGAAATTTAAACACTTCTTGTAAGCCATTATACTTTAAAATCGAGGCTGTTCACAGACTGTCTCCTTTTAAAAACCAAACCTTTTTTTTTAAATTTCAGTAAGTCAGAATGTTTCATTTCTCAGTCATAATTGCTAATCAGGAAGATGTGATACAATCTGCTAAATCTCAAGAGTGCTAAGATATGAAGGGCCTTTAGCAGTGGTACAGGTAATTAAGTTTGTTATGATTTTCTATATATTCTGCAGCAGAAAATCTGATTGTTCTTTTGGCAAGGGGCCATGCCTGTTCATCTTCAAAGATGACCTGCTTTAAATTTTAAAATAAATATTATTTAAAGCTGAAGGTAATTTTATTTTAATAGAGCACACAATACCAATGTACATTCTTCATTACGTAGAGCAATTTTTTTTTTTTTTGCTTATATACCACTGCATTGAGAATTTGTCTGATATTTTTAATACATATTCAAAAGGTGGAAACACTAAAGGCAGGGGATGTTAACTGAGATGACAGTGGAGCTGTATTAACATACTGGCATACTAACAGTCTGGAGTTTTATGACTGGATGTAGTAAAGGGGAAGATTCGAGGAACAGTCTTGGATAAAGAGAACTTAGCATAGCTTTTTCCTAATTATTGGTATTTCTCAGCAATTTCCATGAGGCATTATGAGAAACAACGACTGTGGGAGATCTCAGGGACTGTTGCTGATTGGCAGCAGAAGGAAAATGTTGTTTTGGAAGGATCAGGGGTCAGGGGCTCCCCATTTCTCTGGAGCTGGAGGGAATACAACCCCCCTGTGCCACTGCTTGGGAGTCTTCCACATGGAATCAGAACTACCCTGAGACCTCAAAAATCCCACAGAGGTGTTCAGAACCTCCAGCCACCCTGCAGAGCTACTCTAAACTCTCATTACAGTCAGCTCAAAGGTGATTTATTCCATTAAACAGAAATTTACACACCCCCTGATCTTAAACCTTGATCATTTCAGCCAGTATTCAAAACAGAACCATCCTCAGTGCCATTAATCCACACGTGCTCACACATCTGCTCCCAGCCTGCAGATCCAATTAGTTTCCTTCCTCAAGAAACTGTCTCAAGTGAAGCCCCCAAGAAAGCCCTAACCACATGCATCTCACCACTTCCTGAGATTTACTCCCAACATTATTTGACAAGCTATTAGGCTGAACTGGGAAAAAAAAAAGATGAGTGCAACCATGTAGCTGCTTTACTGTACAGACAGCTGCTTTAGCAGCTAAATAAAATTAAAAGTATCTGACCAATTTTCATGTAGAGGCTTTGTTAATACACAGGCACAATTTGGATTTCTGGAAATGCTTCCTGTTGTCTATTTTGAAATAATACCTTTGCTTTGGTAAATTGTATTATTGAAGTCTCCAACTCTAACAAATATGTTAAAAATAAGCCAAACATCACTCTTGGTGCAGCCAAACACTCTTGGTGTTAAAAATAAGCCAAACGTTACTCTTGGAAGGCATTTTGAAATTATACATTTGCTTTGGTAAATTCCATTATTGAAGTCTCCAACTGTAACAAATATGTTAAAAATAAGCCACCATCACTCTTGGTGCATGGTATAATTAATCAGCAGTCATTTAACTTCACCATGTTTGTGTACTTTTCCTAAAAAGTATTCACTTCAAATAAGGCAATAATCAAAATAAATTTATCCACACCCTGTAACAACCAGTTTTCCTCAGCACAGACTAACACATTTGCACTACCTCAATGAAGAATTTAAAAAGCAGTATTAATGCAGCATTTTCAAGAAGAAGGTGTGAGCTTCCCAGGGATGCATCAATAATTACATTACCACCTACAGCCTGGGAGTTCAGCCCTCATGCTTTTGATGATGGGCATTTTAAGGCATTAATGCCAGGCAATTTTCTCAAAATTCCTTTCAGGACAAATCTCCTTAAGCTCATAACATCTTAAGGCTTTCCAAGAACAAAAGGCTCCCGTTCTAGAGAGCAGTGTTAGTGGAGCCTGTGTGTGATGCCTTTGTGAGAGCTGACTGGCACCAGAGCCCAGGAGAGAACAGATCACACAGCTGCAGATTCTCTGGGGGCAGGGAGGGAGGGCAGGCAGGCAGAGAGCACCTGATCTGCCACGGCTACAGGGGTGTGCCATGGCCACAGGGCTGTGCCATGGTCACAGAGCTGTGCCACAGTCACAGGGCTCTGCCACGGCCACAGAGCTCTGCCATAAACACAGGGCTCTGCCACGGTCACAGAGCTCTGCCACAGTCACAGGGCTCTGCCACGGTCACAGGGCTGTGCCATGGTCACAGAGCTCTGCCACGGTCACAGAGCTCTGCCACGGTCACAGAGCTGTGCCACGGTCACAGAGCTCTGCCACGGTCACAGAGCTCTGCCATGGTCACAGAGCTCTGCCACGGTCACAGGGCTCTGCCACGGTCACAGAACTCTGCCACGGTCACAGAGCTCTGCCATGGTCACAGGGCTGTGCCACGGTCACAGGGCTCTGCCATGGCCACAGAGCTCTGCCATGGTCACAGGGCTGTGCCACGGTCACAGGGCTCTGCCATGGCCACAGAGCTCTGCCATGGTCACAGGGCTGTGCCACGGTCACAGAGCTCTGCCATGATCACAGAGCTCTGCCATGGTCACAGGGCTCTGCCATGGCCACAGGGCTCTGCCATGGACACACAGCCCTGCCAGGTGTGGCTCTCCCAGGTGTGGCTTTGCCATGGACACACAATCCTGCCACAGACACACAGCTTTGCCAGGTGTGGCTCTCCCAGGTGTGGCTCTCCCCCAGGAGTGGTTCTCCTAGGTGTGGCTGTCCCCCAGGTGTGGCTGTCCCCCAGGAGTGGCTCTCCCAGGTGTGGCTCTGCCATGGCCACACAGCTCTCCTGGGTGTGGCTGTCCCCCAGGTGTGGCTCTGTGTCCTAGGGTGACTTTATGATGCTTTTTTCCTCAGCTGTCTGTTCTGTGTGTGCTGTATGTTGTGTTCTGTACCTTTCAGACTGGTTCTGAGAGTCAAGCAGGGAAAGAAGAAGCATGCAGTTTGTTTTGAAAAACAGCCTTCACTCCTCTCCATTTTCTTCCTTCTCCTCAGGACAGTGTGTGTTTGTCAGATGCACAGACAGCAGCCAGAGAGAAGTTTTTTCCCTTTTACTTAGATTACCTAGCTGAGGCAAAGAAGCTTCCTGGACTGTTTTTTTCCCTTTTTCTTGGGACTGTTTAAATCTGCTCTGGACTGAAAAAACCCAGAGGAGCACCAGGAGCTGCACCTGTGGCCCACCAGGCCTGGACTCAGCATTTTCCAGTACAAAAGGGACTGGGAGTGATAAAAAACTAAGAGAGCTGAGCTAACTCACAGCAAAAACTTCTCTCAGTTTTGCCATCTCTCTTCAGAGCAGCGAGAGGTTTTATTGCTTCATTTCATATTATTCATTCCTTATGCTTGTGGGCAGTTTGTTTGTTAAATAAATATTTTTTTCCACTTTTCTCCAAGGAAGTTCTTTTTCCCCGGACTGGCTGTGGGGGGTGGGGAGGGGCTGTTTGGGTTTGCTCTGCAGAGGAACCCCATTGGGAGGTTTCCTCCCAAATCTGCCCTAAACCAGGACACTCTGCCATGCCCATCCACCTCCACAGGCACTGCCAGGGCTCGGGGGAGCCCTGCACACAGACACTCCCCAGGAGGAGACTGGTGTGGGAAATCCTCTGTCTCAGAAGGATTATGAGCATGTCCCAAATCCCAGGATTCAATGAGATGTGTGACAAGAGCAGAGGACCTGAACACTCGCCAGAGGATGATTTTTGACTATTTACCTTCTAAACTTGCTGGCATTTACCCAGCAGCTGTGACCAGTGTGGAAAAGGATCATTGCAGAGATTTAACCTTAAGGCTCTTTCAGGGGAACGCAGCAAACACAGAGAAGTCACCTGCACCAAAAACCAAAATCTGCAAAACAGGAGAAAGAGCCCTTAAGCAAAGACACACCTGTGGCAGTGTTCAGGCCTTCTCTGTAA
Organism: Trochalopteron elliotii; assembly: GCA_024734555.1. NCBI lineage: Eukaryota > Metazoa > Chordata > Aves > Passeriformes > Leiothrichidae > Trochalopteron > Trochalopteron elliotii. The sequence continues at coordinate 497,770 of JANPWX010000211.1, forward strand.
TACAAGGTAACAAATAAAGAAGGATCTCTGTCTTGTAATAGTCTTCTGCTTTTAAAAAATTACATTATTAATTTTATAATCCGTAAGTCCATCTAAAAAGAATGCACACAGAAAAAAGGGACTGTGTTTGATTATATAAAATATAAGTGGTGGTGGATTACATTGCACTCCAGTGTCAGCAGAACATAAAGGATTTGAAAACAATGATTTGATTTTTAACAAGATGCAGAGAGTTTGTCCGTGGTTAGTCAGAAGCATTGTGCTTTACATAAATGCTTCACAAATGGTGACACAGTAATTACAGCACGAGAAAATGGCCACTATCTGTCTGCTCTGCATTTTACAGACTAAATAGAGATTTCATGAATAATGAATACACTTGTGTTAGCACAATTCACTTTTCCAATATTATTTTATAAGGTGAGAATAATATAAATCTTAAATCGTTATTCAAGTGTTACATCTCTTTTATCACGAGTTACATTTTTAATAAAACCCAACTTTACTTGAAGCACACAATGTTTGCATAATCTGTGGAAGAAAATTGGCACTCTAGGAATTTATAATTCGCTTATTTCTTACAAAGCCTTTTGATGTATTCTGCAGATTGATAGGGTTTCAGTGTATTCATACAGACAGAAAAAAATAATTTTCTGTGGTTGTGTATTTGCTCCTTTGAATAGACTTCTTTACAGTTTGCAATGCGTTTTCATATAGTTTGCAAAAATAAGTTTATGATTTATCTGCAGTTTAAAAAATTCATTTCAAATCTTCTTTGATACAACACACTTTCAATTTTTGTTGTGACACAGATTATGCAAATGTGCTCGACAAAGAGGACGCAAAGTGATTTTGAAGCAGAAGTTCAGCTGACAGTGCCCAGGGCTGCTGTGTGAACCCAAAAGGATTGGGGGTTTATAGTCCCATGGATGGACATTGATTATTTGGGGCTTTTCTTGGATTAATGGGGAGGCTCCCACTGGGCATTTCCCAGCGATGCATTTGGGTGTGATACTGAACCACTGCTGTGACCCCATCAGCGTCACACATCTCTTTGATTTACTGATGAGCTGCCAAGGACCTGCTAACATGTCAGGACTCTGGAACTTGACTACAGTGGGGTTTTTTGAGATAGCTCTTTTCAGTTCATGATATCCATGTGGAGTTTATATCCAGGCTTAAAGCAGCTGGAGACAACCAGCACCTCCCTACTCAAGTGTAGAGGGCTGCACATCCAGCAGAGTCCCTGGAGCAGGGCAGAACACATGGGGATGCTGCATTCAGGGGAATCTCACATGCTGCTCCCCAGTGCAGGAATCCCCTCTCAGCACCAAGAGACCTCAGCAGGGAACACTGCTCCATGAAAATCTGCATTCCCAACCCCACAGCATCAGGACACCATGGGAAACAAAACACACCAGTGGCTGTGGGCTGGAGAGAGAGAGGAGGGACTTCTTCCATGTGCAGCCACTGAAACTGCAGAGGCAATGACTGGACTGCAAGTGATGCCTTAAGATTTCAATGTTATGTTTTATATATTTTATTTTATATTTTATTTGTATTTCTTATGTTTTTCAGATCCTGTACTGCATTAGTGTATAACTCCAAACTGCATATGGAATGTTAGTTACTGTCTTCATACTTTGGTCAGACAGAACAATTCCTCTGGGCCTGAGATCCAAGGACACCTCACAGCCTCAGGCCCTGAAAAGTATCAACAAAAGTGAATTGGGGGGAGCAAACTGGGGGTAAATGACTTCATTACCTGAAGCTGTAATTGGAGCATTAACCCCTGACATGTAAATGGACCAAACTTAGAATTGTCTGAAAAACTCGTGCCCATTGTCCACCTTGGGTGTAGCCTCTGGGAGGCTCTGACTGCCCAAAGTGTATCTGTTGAAGGCCTTTAATAAACACCCACTTTATTCTCTTAATCTTATCTAGCCCCTGTTCTAGGGAGCCCCTCCAGGGCATCCCAGGAGGTGAGGTTGCTGAGAAGCTGTCTGGCTTTCTGACAGGGCAATGCCATATTCCACCCTGTCTGAGGGGAAGAACACATAAATATGTGACAGTGCCAATCACAGAACTGCTCTGCAGCTACAAGAAAAGCCTCCAAATCTGAGGCATTGTGTATGACACAGCCTCATGACTTGGCTCCTCTGCTGATGCTCAGGGATTTCCTTCTCTTTGGAAAAGCAAAACCCAGGCAGCACCTGGCTGGTTCCACGTTCTGGGCATCCCTTGGAGGGCTGGAATGAAATCTGCAAGGACAGTGGTTGGAGAGCCCCTGGCAGGCAGGGGTAAGGCAAAAAACTTCCAAGAAAAATCCCCAAAGGTCCATGGAATGACAACAAGTGCAGAAGGGAGTGGCCATCCAGACCAGAACACATGGACGTTTCTCACACCACAGACTCAATGAAAGGGACAATGTTCCCATGGCTTTAATAAAAAAATGTAGAGCTCCATGAAGAGAGAAAAAGAAAAAACCTACTTCCAGTAAACATGAGTAGTTGGTCATTTTCAAAAATAGTAGTTTTTTAAATGCATGAATATAACATGAATATTTCATTTCCCAGGATTATTTTGCAAGTGCCTTTTATAATGAGTGATAGAATGTTCCTGCTTGGATGCAGTTGTACTAAACCATTGTAATGGGATTCTCTGCTTGAACTTGCAATGGAACTGCATCCCAGATTTGGGGCTGCACCCCAGTTTTGAGAGGACACTTTATTACCAATAGCTGGGTTTTGAATGCAGCCACGACTCTGTCAACTAGATAAATCAAGATATTAAAAAAAGACAGTGTCACAGTTGTTTAACCTGAACCAATGGAATTTCTGTGCTTTGGACAGGCTAATTTCTGCAGATCACCATGGGCAGCATCTTTGCAGCAGCCTTAGGGTTCCCACCCTGGACAGGAGGGAGGAGGGCAGCAGCATCCAACCCTTTGTTTGTTGGCTCAAACTGTTGTCTCATTAAGTCAAAAGCCAAATTCCCAGTGATAATTACTGGGTCAGAATCAGACCAAACTCCCTCATCTTGTTTTTTTCTAGCCTTTATATTCTTTCTTGTGAATTTCAGAATGTAATGCCTTTAAATCAAGAAGAACTTTCTGGCTAAAAATATCAAGCTTACTATACATTGTTATTATTATAAAAGCTATATATTATTTGCAGGGGGCAAAATATTCCAGCTTGAATCAATATTTCCCCTTTTGTGTTCAAAACCTACAAAAATATCCCCTGAAATTAACATTCTTCCCATTGCATATGTACAACAAATGTTTCCATTTTTCAAAATGAAGCCTTTTCGATAGAGAAACAAATCTGTGGGGTTTTAACAGGAAGAAAACTGCTTTTCCCCCCATCAGCTCTCCTGTTTTTCTATTGTGTGAGAGATTTATCCTGATGGAGTTCAGCCCAGGGGTCTGTGCTTGTCCCTCCACGTTCAGGTTATTGCAAATGTTCTCTGTGCTGCCTGTGGCTGCAGCAGTGTCCTGCCTGTGCTGCAGCTCCATACATATTTAAACAGGCTGTTGCTTTACAAGCACATGTTCAAAAGATTTTATCTAATCAAATTTTAAATAGGAAATTACTTGTCTGACTTCACATCAGAAAGCTATTCCTTTTTTTCTGCTGCTCCAGATTGGGTTATTAGGACTTCACTGCTAAATGGTCAGCAGCATGTCTGAGTCACCAGTCTTACTTCTGGGCTATAAATACCAGATGATGATTTATTACAAGGCAGTTGCAATGCTGCACTAGCAAATTCTCTTTAATCTCTTTAATTTGGAGAGCAATGGCAAATAGTTTGGAAAGCTGAGAATTTCTAAGGTTCTCCGTGCAAGTGACAGCTTTATCAGCTGGTTTCAGTGTCTCCCTCCACTTTCTGGTCATTCCAGGAGGTTTCCATGCCCACAATGACCCAGTCCTGCTCATCTCTGTCAATCAACTGCTAACAGTGGGCAGCAATTCCATGGCAAATGGGCTAAAGCTGTGATGGTGACAATGTTCAATGACTTTGACAGGTAAATTGAATAAACTTTGAAGGAGTAGTTGTTCCCTTGTGTGCCACCTGCCTCACCACTGTTTAACATTCCTACCTCATCTGGGCCTCAGGTGAGAGTTTGTGATCTGCCCAGTGACAGAAATGGTCCTGGCTGCATGTTCAAAAGTTGGAGTTTGCTCCCCAGAATATCCAGGTACTGCTTTCACCTTTCCCAAAATGGTAATTCCATTTCTCCTAGAGGGCACCAATGTGTCTCACACTTTTTGGGCAATGGAGCTGCCCATGCAGGTTGCTGGTGCAAGGGAGGTTTGCTTGTGCAAATCACACCTGGTTCAAGAATGTGCATCATTTCAGAAAGCATTAAAGCAGGAAATGGACTTAAATCTCACTGAAATGAAGACTAATCTGCAAACTTGACAGAATTGTTTATTTAGAAGATGAACAAATTAATGTGACACAAGACACCTCAAGAGATTTAAAAAAAAAAAAACAACGCAAACCAAAACCATTTTCTTAATTTCAAAATACCTTTTTGTCATATTCAAAGTTTGATTGGTTCTTTAGTTTTTTATTTCAAAAATAATTCAAATTTGGCTTGACAAACTATGAGGCATTCAGAGAAGAAGAAGCACAATAGGGAGATTAAAGAAGACAGCCTAAAGAACGTTGCACAATCTGTCTAAATCCTAAAAGACAGGAAGACAAGGGAAGAAAACATTTTCTGATTGTGATATTTAGGAGCCTGAACTAAGAATAGAATGTAATTTGGAAAAATAAAAGCTTCTGATAGGAGTAAACATGAGGGGCAATTACTGGAGGCAAATAGAGGAAATCAGACTAACAACAGTGTTAGGAGTGCTGTAGAATTTTGTATCTGACTTTTCCATCAGTGAGAACTATGATGATAACTCTCAGACATCCATAATTTAGGGAGTTCACCCTGTTTGTACAGATTCAGGCTCCACATTTCAGCACCTCATATAAACCCAAATTCTAACCTCCCCCTTTTGCAAATGAAATCCAGTTCCTGAGTTTGGGGCTACTGGATGATGTCACAGCCCAACACACCCTAAAAAGCCTCTGAAAGGTGTCAACTGTCCTGTCCAAACTGGACATTTCAGGGAAATATTACTTGACTGCTCTCAGGATCAAAGGAGAGAAATAAACACCCTTAAAAACCAGCAGACAGGAGACACTATGGGATAAACCAGATGCAAAATCACCTGCTGAGGAATAATGTGCTTAATCTTTGAACACTTTTCAGGGAAGGAATTTAAGTACATGCAAGATCATCAGCTGGTCTAAGTTATTTTAAAGTACCTTGATCTCAAGGCAGCCAGACCCAGCCCTATAAATTCTTGATGCTGTTGATATGTCACATACTTTAGCCTGAAGTTCTGTTCTTTTTGTGGTAAATCGAGTCTAAAGTACAGAGCAGTTGTGCTGTGCTCTCTGTTACTGTAAAACTAAACTGTGCTTTCTTTCAGGGTTTTGTTTTGATCCTAAATTTCTCAGCTGAGACATTCTGATGGCCTATCTGCTGGCTTCAGGCACTACAGAACTCACTTAAGGAGTGTTATTTCACCTTAAAATGGACAATCAAGGAATAGAAAACCTCCAAATGTGAACCTGGTGTACTCAAGGCAGCCTCTCCCCAAAAGCAAAGACAAAACACCCCCAAGAAACTTTGGTTCAAGAGAGGGAGGGAAAACAAACCAGAGCAGTTCTTTCCCTCCTCTATAAGAACAGCAACTCTTAGGCTTTCCTTATGACCCATAAAACAAGGGAAGGTGTCAGCAGGGAGAAACAGAAAGTGTATTTTCATTTGTCAGTATCTCTCAGTTCTATTTCCACTGCCAGGCAGCAGCACTACCTGCCTTTCACTTGTTGTGTGCAATGAGAGGTGACAGAGGGCTTCTTAAAGCCTTTAAGGGTGCAGTAATTCCTAACCTTACCTTAATGAACCTGGCAGAATTTACCTTTGGAAGAAACAAAGCCCAAGGTTGGATTTTAGTATCTTCCTTCCCTGGAGAAACGTGAGGAGGGAAGGTGGCCACGGGTGCAGCACAAGAGCAGGAAACAACATCCCTGTCTCCTGGTTCTGCTCTTCCCTTGTGTGGCACAAAAACCAACTGGCAGGTGAACATTTTCCTTGGGCTTGCAGGATTGTTTTGATAACTTACAATCTAATGGCATTAATGTTTTCAAGGGAGCTTTCACTAAATGAGAGGAGTTATCTGTTTTGGAGCATTTTGAAGGACTTTTCATTGTTAACTCCTCTTAATTAATTCTGGCTTTGTGGTGTTTTGGGTGCAGACTGCCTTAACCTCCACATTTATGCTATCACTGTGTGGCATGACCAAAATACCTGAGCTCCTAGGTGAATTCCTTGTCCAGAAGGACCTAAACCACACATCTGATGAGAGCTTCACGTGAAGGACTGGATTTATTCTCCCTTTAGCTTGGCCTGGGAACTCTGGGTGCCAGCCTGCTCCTTGCAAAATGACATTCTCAGAAGAAAGCACTTTGAATATTGGGTCAAAGTACCCACCTGCAGAGACCCCTCACAGCCTGAAATAAGATGTTCTGCTTCCTGTGTTTGGCAATGCAAATTTTCTTAGAAACCTCTTTCTCATATTTTAGCCATCCAACACCACGTTGCTTCTTTTTGTTCATGCTCTTTGTGGTTTGAACTCTGGTCCTGTTTGGGACCATTCAGCTTTGTGACACTTCTGTTTAGAAGAAGTCCCTTTTATTAACACCTGTGAGAAATACTACTGAGTGGGAACTCACTGGAAAATGGGATCAATGAGCTTTCAATTTAGGGCTGTTTGCAAAACCCATCTCAGAAATAGATGTACACATGGAATTACTCCTGTGGAAAGTAACCAGATAAAATAGTGCTGACAAGGGCAGTGAAAGTTGTTCTGCTGTACTAAGTGTGTTCAAGGGACAGAGATTACTGGGAATATTTTTAATAGGAAGTTGGTAAAAGCACATTACCCTTCAGTGATCTCCAGTGCAGTCCCTCATGGCTGCTTAGACAGAACTACTGCAAATACTTAAGCCCCAAATGTCTTTATCTTGATCTTTCCAATGTTTAATTTCCTCCAACAGAACATGCATTGGAAGGCTTTGGGTACCCTAAGCAACTAAAATGCTTTACCTTTTAATTTTGTCTAAATGGTGCTAAGATGACCAGAGATGTGCTGTAATTCACATTTTTCTGGTGAAATGGTAAAACTGCATTTCCCCAATTACCATTTTACCTCTCTGAAGGCACCAGAGATAGCACCAAAGCTGTTCAGAGGGTCACAGAGCTGGCACACAGTCTGTTATTCCTTTAGTTACTGCTCTGATCAGCATTAGGAGAAATTCCTGCAGGGGATGTGTTTATCTGGGCGTGCAGAAAGTCATTTCAACAACTTGGCAAAAACTCCTGTCTTGAATGGATCTGAGCAGGAGCCCTGGTGGTGCTGGGAACTCTCACCTCAGGTTTAGGAGTGAGAATCTGAAGGAACTGAAATCCCATTCCTTTACACCTCAAACTGTCATGTAAATGCTGAGGCTGAGGAAGGCTGAGGAATGATTCTAAGATTCTTCTTCTGTTCATTCCACTTAAAATTATACTGTGTAATGCAGAACAAAAAATCTCTTATTCCAGTGCTGGAATATTATAAAATAGATTTACCCAGGGACAGAGATAAGGAAACTTCATTCTATCTCTCTCTCTTTTTTCTCTTCTTCTCTCCCCTTGCAACACTCTCTCCCCTTCTCTGCAGCCCCTCTCAGCTGCCCTCTGATTCCAGCAGCAGAGCAGAGCCTGGAAATGCCACTGTCACCCAGAGCATCTCTCAGCCAAGTGTACCCACAGTGGGACACCACTGTGACATCAAAGTAACTCAGCACCAGACCTTCCCAAGTTCAAATAAATCATCAAAAATCTGTGCTTTTCATTTTGATTATTTAGGCTTCTCTGGATTTCTTTGCTCTCTTCCCAAACTGTATCCTAAACCAGAAGCCACAGGCAGAAATTTGCCAGCTGTGGAACCACCACTCACTCTCCCCCACACTGCTGGCAGGGTTTGCTCCTGCTCCTCTTGACAGAGGCTCATGTGTCTCCACCACCCCAAATGGCAAAGATAAGGTGGAGTTTTCTTGAAAAGTCAAACTTCTATAAGGGTTTCATCTGTTGCTGGGCTGTTTTGAGGACAGAATGAGGCATTCATGCTGAGGGCAATCTAGGAATTTATAGGCTCTCTAAAAACAGAGTTGGAGATGGAATGTCTTGAGTAACAAAGGATGTAGAGAAAAGGCTCTGCAAGGCAGCAGGATGGGGAGGAGGTGTGATGGAGAGGTTTCTCTAGGCAGGAAGACAGAAGACACTGAAAATGCAGCATTTCTGTGAGCCAGGATCATCTGTGAGGACGTGTGGCAATGAGAAGCTGATGAGCATGGCTGACTGCCAGCAGATATTATGATCTCAGAATATTGATGTTTTGTACTAATAATTACCAAATCAGCAGCTGTACAACTGAGTATTTGGATAAATACAAGTGTAAGTGAGTCCTGTGACACGCTGAATGGGAATGAAGTATGATTAAAATGACACATCATCCACTAATACTGATGCCAAGAAAAGACAGACAAGCTGGGAGAATGATAACATAATAAAGCATTAAAGAATCTTGATATTCAAAAGGAAAAAACTGATAATGACAACATTCATAAGCAGTCAGAGAAAAGCATTAACTTTCCATTGCTGTTGAGAGCAGATACAGATCAGACAGGAGACAATAAGAAAAAAGAAAATTTACTTGTCTGCACTTGTAAAGGCATACTGGGGCAAAAATGCATCCTCCTCATAAGCCCTAAGTAAGAAATTTACAACCAGCATAATCTCTTTAGATACTCTGAAAGATAGGCAGAAAGATGGGGATTGTCTACACAGCCAAGAAGAAAGCCAGGAGCTGGAATCATATAATCTGAATGTTCCAAGTAGATTTGTTATAGATTCCCACCTGGGCAATCATCTGTGACAATAAGGCAGAATGTTCAACCAGGATGTCTGAAATCTGAAAGTTCTTGTTCAAGGGAGGGATCTTCATGGAGGAATTAAGAAGAAGTAGAGAAGAAAAGTGGGATTAGGCAAGCATTTGGCAAAAATCACAGTGATAAAACAGATTTAACCCACAGTCATGGTCACAGTCTGGCTGGGATGCCCCAGGATGTGTTTGTATTGAATACCTGCACTGACTGACACAATTGAAAGTATTGTATAAAATCTGCTGTGCCTGAGGGTCAGCACTGGTCAGGCACTGGTTATTCCATGGACACTCACTGCTTTTGGGATGGGGACACAGCAGAAGCCCAACTCTGTGTGGACCAAGGCAGTGAGCCAGGCAAAAGGAAAGCTCCAGATTTCCATTTCCCAGCAATCTCAAGTTTCAAGGCATGTCAGGAGTGGGGTTAACACCTGTCCCACCTGAGGGCTGAGCTTTTTGAGTCATATGTAGATTCTAACCTCAGAGAGGCGAATCTCGTGCAAAGACTGAAGTTCAAGTACACCAGACATTTGGGGTTGTGTATCCTGTTCAGTGGAGGAGGGCCCAAGGATGGAGTAAACTGTATTTTCCTTCCCCTGTGCTATTTGCCTGCCCTGCCAGCCTAAGGACAGCTGCAGTCCAGCATGAGCTGCACTCCTTTGCACTTTGCACCATGAGCTGCACCCCCTGGCAATTCTGTCCTCAGGACAGAAGCCTGGTTTAATTTCTGCCTTGCACTAGCTGTGTGAAACCTTCAGACACAGAGTACAGGAGAACCTGGGTTTGCCCTGATGCAGGTATGCTCATGGACTCGTGCCCAGAGTGGTGTCAGCACAACCTTCCTCACCACAATGCTCCACAACTTCCTCACAGCTGCCTTTGGCCTAACTAAACTAAGTACAGGTTTAAGCCTACCTGTGGCCTAAACCTCTCCTCCACCTTTGTTCAGGAGTGAATCACCTGATGACTGCCCTGAACTGACACCTAATGCTGGCTGTCATTGCTTGGTGGGGCCTCACCACAACACAGAGCTGGGAACTGGAATTCCTTGCACAAGCTTCCCTCCCACTTTTCACCAAACATCTTTCCCCTCTGAGAAGGAGGCAGCAGAGGCAGGACCCAGTGTGAATCTGTTGCTGCTCTCTTTGCACGAGCAGCAGGACACTCATTCCTCAATCCTGCAGGGCACTGAGCAATCCTGCTCCTCTCCAGCACCACCACCTTCATGTAAGGGCTAAAGAACAAGGCCTTACACCACTGGACTCACACTGTGATCAGATCCATGCAAGGCACTGGTTCTGTGAGCAGGCCGAGCTCAGCAAGGCTCAGCCTAAGATGCTGCTTTGCCCTTCTGCCTAGAAACCTGCAGGACTGCAGCAGGGCAAACCACAGAGCAACTTCCCCATCCACGCTCAAGATTTATATGGCTGGCTTTCCTCTTCTTAAATCTCTCCTAACAAAGCTTTGTTCAAAGATGATTCACAGATGTTGTCATTAAAAAGTTGGTACTTGCCAACAAATAACACATGGGCCTGCTTGAGAAACTGCTGTTCCCACAGCTTCCCTCAAGAAGAGATACTTGGGGTAATTGGTAAGGCCTGTGAGAATAGGACATTATAAAGATTCTTCTACCATCCATAATTTTCGAAGAGAATCCTGGTTTCCTGAGAATTTATCTTGTTCATATAAAAATCACTTGGATAGACACACACAATATAGAATAGATAATTAAGCCCATTATCATTAAAGAAGTGTTGATCTTTACAGGTAATAGTGAATGGGTCAAGCAAAGACTTATTTGCAACACAGATAAACAAAATCCCAGCACTAGCTAATAGACAGCCATATATCTTAATTATAGACATAAAATAAAATGATTAATTGCTATGTCTCAAAGGCTAGAAGGTGACAAACAAAAGGACTGTACTGTCCATTGCAGGATGAGATAAATCACAGACACAGCAAACCCCAACCAAAAGGGAATAAAAAACAACAGAGGGAAAAGGGTGTTCCATGAGCTGGCTGGAATATACACACACAGAATCACTTCTGTGCTCTCCCACTCAGGACATGCTGAAATCTAAAACCCAGCCCTCTGTTAGCAGCTTGGAAAAGCAACATGGAGAGTCAGCAGTGGACCCTGTCTGGGGACATCTTTATGAACAGCTATGAACAGAAATGTTTCCCAATGGTAACCCATATATTGATGAAATTCTTGGTCATTTATCAGGAAAAGCCTGATAAGGCTTTTTTAAGGAAAAGGCTTTTTTTTTTTTTCTGGGAGGTGGAAAGAAATGAGCATTTGGTGGGTTTTCTAAAGCTAAAAACAATCTCAGTCTTTTGCAAAGCTCTCAACACATAGAGCAGCACACATAATTTTCATATAGTTTTGAATAAATGACAGATGTAGTACACATTTACTACATTCTCAATTCTACAATTTAGAGGCTGACATTGAAATATTTTGCTCTGTTTTTCATGGGCCTGTTGTTAAAAGCATGACTGCTCTGCCAAAAAAGTCTGTGTTTGGAAAGGCTTTTATTCCTCTTTTATCCCTTTTGTTCTGCTGTGTGACTCCGTGCTCCCACATGCCCCAAGGAGCTTGGTGGCATTTCACAGCTCTTGTTTGTGTCTCACCCACACCTGTAAGGACATTCCCACTGAGCTCACCACCCTGCACATCAGGGCTCCACTTGGGATTCAGCTTTAGAGCCAATTCACCACTCCATTTCCAGGCCAGCAGGGAACAGGCAATGTTATCATACAACAGTGAGTAGATGGATTGGATGGGTTTTAAGCTTAGGAAATGCAAGTTCAGTCTGTACAACTGCCAACATCATCTCACAGACATGCAGCAAGGGGAAATTCAACTAATCTGATGTTTGTTTTTCTTTAACATTCTATTAAAGCAAAGCAGCTCCATAATGAGATTACTGCATTTTATCTCTTAATTGTATCCAGATATGGAAAAGAGATTTACTGCTAGTGGCTTGTATAGAGTACAATATTTTAAAGCTAATTATGATAGAACATTACTATTGTCACACAATGAAATACTTATTCTTCTGTTATGAATCAATACCATTTTCTAAAATTTATTGTAACTACCTTTTTAATTGGATATACACCCTGCTAAATTCTGAAACAGCCAGTTATATAAATATAATTCTTTTAAATCCAGGATGATATCAGCATAAAATATTTTAATTAAAGAGATTGCAAAGGAGGAGGAAAAGTGACATTAAGTAGCTTTCCATTATTAAAGCTAGCTGAAAGTCAAGTCTTGAAAGCATTCAAGTTTTTATTTTTGAACTTTCCATTGTCCATGGAAGTGTGGATACACATCCTCCCCAAATGGTGCATTAATAGTCTGATTGTTCATTGAAGACTACCAAGCACCTGGCTTTTGTTTCTATTACTCCACACAGAGAGGAAATCATATTACAGTATTTATCTTCCTAAGTCCCCAGGGTCTAAAACCTCTGCCAGTCTTTCCTTTGCTTATGGATGAAATACTGTAAACAATTAAAAAGTTAAGCAAAGAGTTTTAAAATAACATTGCATCCAAGTTCCTTTGTTCAAAAATATTGGTGAGCAGATGGTGAAAACCTCTGCTTGATCTGTCAGTTGTAATTACTTCAGGGTTTCTAAAAACAGTGTCCCTATGTGATGATACCCTGATCATACAGGCCATACAAACTAAAATTCAAGTGTTTATAAGCTGGTACTGCAATTACCTCTAACACTTTGCACAAAGTGCATCTTTAAGCTTGGTTTTCCTGAACAAACATTCACAACAGGGACAGCTGAAGCCTTGACCACAAGCTGATCACAGCACGTTTGCAAATCTTACCTGAGGACGAGACACCTCTTCCCCCTCTCTGCTCAGAGGGAAAAAGGACAAGGAGAAGGCATTTGTTCATCTCAGCAGAACCAAGCAGCAGTTGAGAACCTACCTGAGCTCCAGCTATCAAATGAGCATTGTTTTCAGCACTCTTATACCTGTATTTCATCTATTTACACAGCCAATCCACATTATACTTACACTCCAGTAAATTAAACCAGTTACATTTTGGTGAAGTAAAAGGAATCAGAACTTAGAGATGAGGCAAAGCAATAATATCTAGCATTTAGAAACATCTTACTTCTTATTAAGTTACTGAAAGGATTTAACAACATATTGTATTGCCAGTATGTTGGTGGAAGTTGTTAGATACTGAAGCTGATTCCACACTTGATGACATATTATCCAAGTAATTTAATGAATAAATATTGCAGAATGCAATATCTGAGACTATCAAGCAATTTCATTTAACCAGTAGCTCACCACTAGGGAAAAAACTCACAGTTTTTTTCAAGACTGTATACATTGAGCCAACTCTGGATCATCCTTCAGTATCATTTTGCAGTAAATAAATGCTTATGTAAACACTTAGCATACTCCATAAGGTCATCAATTTTCTATTTATCTGAAGAGCCCACATTATCCAGGAAGGCTCTTCAGCATTCCTGTGATCCAGATTTCACTGCAGACATTATTCACTCTACATTTAAGTCTTTTATCTGCATGCCAAGTGTTAAATTATATTGGGTTACTGTCTGGTTCACTCTTTTTTTACTGCAGCTCTTCACAGATTAAGATTCAAATCCTTCGAATTTAGCAGGCTTTTGACAGCAATTCAGGCAGTGTGAGTCTTAGCTCTGTCCACCTAATTGTGGCACAGGAATTTCTCAGCTCTCTGGGTGCCTGCAGGAGCTGTATTTACCTGCTGTGTGCAGCCTGTCCCCGGATCCTTGGCAGCCATCCTCATCATCACAGTCTCCACTGGACTCCAGGCTCCCTCCAGCCCCACTGCCAGCATCTCTGGGCCCCCACCTCTCCAGCTTCAGCCTGGCCTTCTCAGCATCCAGCTGCAAGGGAGAAGGGACAAACCAGCCATGGTCAGACCACTCACACAGCTCCCACCCCTGGCACCCACCCACCTGGTTTGGACAGCAGCAAACACCTTCTTCAAGCACTTTCAAGAGCAGCTCCTCAAGCTGGAGGCTGTTTCTTGTCACCCTGATTCTCCAGCCTCCTGATATTGTTTACAGATTTTCTACTGGAGATGCCCATGCATGTAACATAAACAAGCAGATTGTTTTCTACACCCTCTCTGTGATGGACTGCTGGTTTGACCACTGGGGTCAGAGGGATGTTCCTCTCATCTCCCAGTCAAAGAATCACAGAATCACACAATCACAGAATGTGTAGGCTGGAAGAGACCTTCAAGATCATCCAGTCCATCCCAGCCCTGACACCTCAACTAGATCATGGCACTGAGTGCCACATCCAGTCTCTTTTTAAACACATCCAGGGCTGGTGACTCCACCACCTCCCTGGGCAGACTATTCCAGTATTTAATCACTCTTTCAGTGAAGAACTTCTTCCTAATACCCAACCTATATTTCCCCTGATGCAGCTTAAGCCTGTGTCCTCTCGTTCTGTCAGTGCTGCCTGGAGAAAGAGACCAACACCCAGCTGTCTACAGCTACCCTTCAGGAAGTTATAGAATAATCAGGAAGTAAGAATGATCCTTGTTCACATTCCAAATCCTATTTAAACCCCAAATCATAATAAATTTCTCTTCTTTTCCCCACTTCAACCTGACGGGTGCGTGTTGTTCTTTCGTGTCCCTCTTGCCACAGTTTCTGGCAATGGCATTCAATCAAACATTTTGGAATATCAGACTGTGCAACCAAATGTTCTCCACCGTAGATGACTGGGGCACTTATCAAACTTTTAACTGAAAACATCCCAATCTGCCAGTACCACCACAGGGAGTGCTGCTCCTACAGCTTTTCCTTTGCCAGCCACAGTTTGGGGCACACTTGTCACTGATGGTACAATCTGCCAGTTGTGCAAGTACTTGTTTTGAGGGATTTACAGTTCAAGACCATGACCAATTTCAGCAGCATTTCCTGCTTTTCATGATGGGCTTGGTCACTTGGGAACCTTGCTCCTGGATATGACTTTGAAGATGCTGCCATTTAAGATGCTTGCTCCCACTGCAAGTGGTTCATTAGATTTCACTTGAAATATTTCTAAGAGTGAGCACAGAATAAAATAAATCTTTTAACAATAAAAATAATAAAAAATAATAAAATAAATTTTTCTAAAATAAATCTAAATCTATCACACCAGGTGATACTTGCTCTAACAATGTATTTACACCCCAAAACTCTGATTTTTGATCTTTAGCTAACCCTTTCTCCTGCTGTCACCACAAACAGCTGCCTACTATTAGCACTGTGGAAATAAATGATTTTTTCAGCTCACTGGTAAGGGTGAAATACTCGGATTAGGTAAGCACTTGGCAAAAATCACAGTGATAAAACAGATTTTACCCACAGTCATGGTCAAAGTCTGGCTGGGATGTCCCAAGACATGTTTCATCATTCCAAAAGATGAAAAATCCCATTTTCTTGGGAGTGAACCTAAACCTAGCCTGTGCAGGGTACACCAGGAGAAGCACTATCCATGAAAAAAACCACTAACCCAAATGGCTTAGAATAATAAACTGTGTTATAAGGCAAACATTCATCAAGCAAGGATGGTCCAGGAGAAGCCTGAACCACTCCCCAACACCTGAGGAGCACTGACCAAATGGACAGACTCTGTACTGCTCTCAAAGCCTCTCTCTGAACTGCTGCCAGATTGTGGATCTACCCAACACCCATCAGCACAAGTATCTTCCTCCCAAGGTACTCCAGACCCATTTCAGGCTTTGTGATCTGCTTCATCCCAGAGGACCGACTATTCTTGGTAATGAGCAAGAAGTACTTTGAAATGTAACACTTTGGAGACTCCCACACTACAAAGGAGCTGTCCTGGGAGCTGGGGGTGAACTGCAGCACAGGGCTAACACAACTGTATTACCTGGGCTGAGGGGATGGTGATGGATGCAGGAATTTCTCTGCACTGGGATGCTTTGTGTCAGTCTCCTTCAGGTGCTGGGAGCTGCCACCCTCCACTGCAGGGCTGACAAATGCCTGGAGAGCACAGCAGGATCCACTTCTGTGGACCAACAGATGCCAACTTCTACAGGGCAGAACTCAGGAAATCCTGCACCCTCTCACTGCAGAGCTCACTTTGCTCCTTCTGGAGACACAAATAACTGCACAGTGCAGTGGGAAGATCAGGAAGTGGGAGGAGAGGGCATGGACTTGAGAAGGGAAGCACACTGAACACTCTCTAATTGTTGCTGCATGTCTGTTTTTATAAACAAGTTGCCTAATGTTGAGCCTTGGTATTCACAGCCATGAAGACTGATGTCATGGTAATACAAAACAACATTTTGTTGAACAATTGGAAAAATTTGCTTATGAGGGAGAAAGATAACTCAGTTCTTTCACAAATTTATTGTGTCCTGACCGTATTAGAAAAGACTCATTCATTCTTTGTTATAATTCTTCAGAATGAAAAGAAATGGCTAAGTGGCAAACAGAACAGACACAAAATGTAATAAAGGCTTTTAATGACTGTTTGCAAGTCAGAGCAGAAATATTTGCTGACTGTTAAGGCACCCCTTCTTTGCAAAAAACTGATTTCCTTCATTGCCCATGGCTCAAATCCTGCCCTCTGCTCCAAACAAGCAATACTTGATCCAAATGGGCCCCAGCTCCAAGGAGGAGCTCAGCTTTCCAGCACGGTGCACTGCAGCCTTTCTGTGTTCTGCTGCCTTCACTGCAGCAAGAGAGGAGCTGGAGCCCAGCTCTGCATCTCTGTGTCTCTCTGAAGGTGCATCCAGCCCCTTCTTGGCTTGTCAGCAGAGAGGGGCCACCAAATTACCCAGAGCCCTGACAGCCAGGGTCACCATCACCACTTCAGCTCAGATGTGACCTACCAACCCTTTTCACCTTGGACACCCTTTCCCAGCCTCTTCACAGCAGGGCTTTTATGTCCTGTGGCTACCACTCACCTCGCACCATGGACCAGAGCCTGGCTTTGTGCACCAGTAATGGTTTATCTATGAATAAACTCATCCCAGGAGATGGGAGAGTGTAGCCACTTCAGTGAGGAGCTCCAGACACACTGATCATCCCTGTTGGGAAGGCAATGTCACCATTCCCCAGTGACTCGTGACCCAGCATCCTTCTCTTTCCCAGAGGCTGAAGGCACAGCTCTCCTTTGGCTGCTGCCACAGGACTCCAGTGACATCAGTGCCTCAGGGCAATAGCCAAGCTTATGCCAGCATGTCCCAATCTCCCTTTTTTCACAGCATACCAGAAACCTGTCTCAAAGGCCTGACACTGAGCCCTGGAGGTGTTTAATAAAAGCCTGGAGGTGGCACTCAGTGCCATGGTTTGGTTGATGAGGAGGTGGTAGGTCACAGGTTGGACTTGACGATCTCCAAGGTCTTTTCCAACCCAGCTCATTCTGTGATTCTGTGAAAACAGCACTGACTGCATCAGGCTGGGCTGGGCTGGTGGAGCTTTAGAAGATCACAATGGAAGACATCAACAGACACCAACCATCACTTTTTACTCTCTGGTGCCAGGGGTTGTGTGTGGGCAGGGAATGCCTGCTGTCCTTTGTGGCTGTGACTGCGAGGTCCCCACCAGGGACATGGAGGTCACCTGAAGGTTCAGGTCGCCTTCAGAGACAGCCTGGCACACACAGATCTGCTAAAAACCTTCAACAATTCTCCAGGCTCCAAGCACAAATCCTCCTGCTTCCCCAGATGGCTGTGGGGAGACCCAGAGCCCCCTGCCCCTATTTAACACTGGGGAGCAGAGACTGGAGTCAGTTGTGGTGTTTCTATCAATGCTTCAGAACCACACTTAAAACCTCCTTATTTTGGTGTCTCTTTCCCTGCCAGCTGACAAATGATGCCATCCAGCCACCTCTGGCAACTCTGCACAACAGCTCCTGCCTGGGAGTGCCCTGTTCTGGTGCTGAGAATTGATGCCTCAGTTAAATAATTGCATTTCAGGCTGGGCCCTGGAGCTTGTGCCTTTACCTTCACAAAGCACAGGATACTCCCTGCCCAGGATTCCAGGGAATAGTGGAATCTTAACAGCTTAAAAATTAAGTCTTCAAGTTTTTGCCATATGTGAAAGGCTTTTTTGGTTTCTTTTTCCCCTCTTGAAAAGGTTATATAAATAGATCAATAAGATTTGTACAGTCCAACTGCAAACTGACTCAAAATCAGGAATTTTCCCAATTGCAATAAGCTTTGGACCAGGTTCATAAACCTCTGAAGGGTTTCTGAGAAACTATATAGTGCTTCTGTGGGGAAGTGTCAGTGTCTGTATCTGACTCAGCTGAAAGGCAAAAATCACATTTTACAATTCAGCTCTGAGTCAGGCACAGATGACTCTCCCTCATGGATTTTATTTATTCCAGCAAAGGTCCCAACCTTAAGTGACATTAAAAAAACCAGAAGTTCTGCTGACATAAGGTTTTCTGGAGAAGAAAGAATTCATATGAGAGTGGCTGCTGTCTTTCTCCCCTATTAATACTTCATGATGTAGCACACACATTCCCAGTCACATAAAAGGGTCCTTCAGACTTGAGAGGCTTCAAAGAGCCCGTGACACACAACCCTGAGCTCTGCACAAGGATTCTAACCCTAATGCTCACTGGGAACTCACTAGGGTGTGCCACAATGCAAATTCATTATCGTGCCTTTTCATGAAGCCATGTTCCACTTGAATACTTCCACACCTTAATTAAATAATAACTGCTTCACTCCATGAAAACCATTGTAGAAAAAGGTGCCAATTTCTATCTGTTTCATGGATCAGACTATTTGCTGAGGGGTCATATATGCATGTGTATGACTTCAAGCTGTAGGATAATAACCTCATTTCATCAGAAAATAGGTTTTAAAATTATATTTTACACCACAGTTTCAGGCTTCTCAGGTCAGTGAACACAACAATGAAAATATTCTCTTTGAATAAAGCCACCTACAAGTTGTGTGCTCGGAATATTCAGAGACAAATTCCACAGAATAACTGTCCCAGAGGGATTTGTTAATTACTTTTCTACATGACAGATTGCACTGTGGATGCTTCTTCCTTCTGAAGAGTCAGCTCTGAGGTGAAATGTGACTTGTGTCCATTTGCCATGTGAGCACACCTATCACTGCTGTTTGCAGGGGGGGAAAACCCAGCTGATTATACCCTGCACTTACAAACTGGAAGCTAAGCATGATTTTTTTCTCAAGGTACTTGCAAGTAGCTGCCTTTTTAAAAGTGCTCCAGTGACATAAATATGATTTGCAGAGACAAAGCGTTTTGCCAGCTCATGCACAAATAATGCACAAAGCCTCATCTTGAAAAGGGTCATAAATGACTCAATCCTTCCATTCATGTCTTTAAAAATAAAAATAAAAAATGCTTTCTAAACCATTATTAGGTCAGAAATGACTACAACTGGAAAAGACAATGTGCCTTTGTTTTTGGCCTGTTATATACATTTTTTGTTAGGAAGTGACATACTGCTTTAGGCATAAAGCTGCATTTTACTGGTGCCTTGTGAGTGAGCAGATGTTCTGTCATTTCACAAAACAATAGCAACATAACAAATTTTAGACATAACTGCCATATATATGCTTATTCCAAGTGGGACCTCTCTGAGATAACATTTATAGTTCATTTTCCTCCACATGTGCTCTTATCTCCTTTATAAAAGCATTTGGCAGTTGCTTTTGTTTCTTCTTTTCACATTATCTAGTACTCATATATTACAATGTAACTAAGGAATATAATAATAATATTATATAACAATACAATATCAATTATATATTAATAATTATTATATTAATTATTATTAATAATATAATAATATTTAGCTTCAATTTTGTCAGGCATTTTCTTTGGTTCATTCTTCCTTTGTTTCTATTTCACAGAACCCCAAAAAAGCCTGATGAATTACACAAACTACTATTTTCTAGTTTCTTCAGGAAGTAGTCCAGCTCGAGGAGGCAGCTCCTAAATCCCCTTTTCAGCTGAAGAAAACTGACATCCAACCTTCTGCAGCCACCACCACCACCCCCAGCCTTCCTTCTGCTGTTTATTCAGATCCTTCCAATAACCTTTCATGGCACATCCTGCTGTACAAGTCACCTGGACACATTACAATAATTTCAATACATAATTTATGGGGCACACTTGTGGGCTGACAATGGCTTTGGAATTTTATTCACATCCCTCCAGACCAGACCTTTTCAGCTCTGGAACTGGACCAACACTGGTGAATTCCTTTGTTCTGTGGTTTTCTCTCCAGCCTAAGCACCTCACATTTACATACATTGATATTTGTATTTATTGTCTACGCCCGTGCTCCTAGAATATATAAATATATATATTTTATATACACTTGTTTTGCCCTCTGCCTTGGTGTATCTCCACTCAAGCTACACACAGCAATTTCAAAGCTCTTTTCCCATTTTTGGCATTTTTTTTTTTCCCCCCAAGATTTTTTGATTTGTTCTGTCATCAAGTTTCTCAGAATAATCCTACCCTCTCTGTGTTGGTTTGGGACACTGCAGCTCCCCACAGAACCACCTTCTGGATAAAAAAATTTTGCACAAATTTCTGGTACAGCAGGGCAGGCTAACAGACCCAGCAGCAGGAGGGTCACAGTGACAGAAAACTTCCTGGGGATCACTACATGTGGCAGGGGAAATTACACAGCTGCTTCTAATGTCTTTTCCATGTTGTTTTTCATCTTCTGCTTCATTCTAGAATTATTCTGTTTCAAGTATGTTGATTATTTGACCAACCCTGCCACAGTTTCTGAGCATCTCCAGTATGAGCTCTACATCTTTAGGGAAGGTCAGGACTATTTTCTGATTTTATCCATCTCTTTTTAAGCCAAAAAGCTGTTGAAATTGATGTTTTGATTTGTTCTGACTTGCTTTTATTCACATCAAATCACTAAATTACTGCTTTCAGAAACAGCATCTGTATTCCTACAATGGCTTTAGAGTCTTATGGTTTCAGTGGAAGATTCTTGCAAACATTCCTTTATTTTCTCTGTTTCCCTCCTAATTTTCTAGCCCTAGCTTCTCCACACAGACATGCTAATCCTCTGTCGTTGAGGCTTTGTATTTGCCCAATCTGTCTCTACCTGTGATTCCCTTTTTCTCTCCTGGTTGATGCAGATTGACTCATTACCCCCATCCTGATACTCTTACTGCCACGTGACACAGTGGATACCTAAAAACCCACATCCACACTGTCACTTATCTCTGACTGCTTTTCATTTCTTCTCTGAGTCCTCCCTCCACAACCTGGCTGTGTCCCTCTGATTTCCTGGATATTCCACTGCAGATCCACACCCCAGAGCAGAGGAGCTAAAAGCCTTTATTTCTTCCTGGCTGCATCACAGATGTTTCAGCAGGAATCTAAAGATGGTTTTTAAGAGATTCACTTTGTTACACTGCACAATCAATGCTTCTACTTTTGCAGTTTATGGTTTCTGTTTTCCAACTGCTTATGCAAGGTGAGCTAGGAGACTGCTAGCACCAGGATCAGCTTAATATTCAGGGAATTAAATTACACAAACTACAAATGTTCTCATATTTGCTGATTACACTGTGAAGGAGCAACAAGAATGTGCATTCACAGAATCTTAGCATTATTAGCATAGCAACAGTTTGGGTAAAATGTCACCCAAAAAGCACTGATTGTGACTGATGTAAAGTGAGTACAAGTTAAAAAAACCCCAAAACTTATTCCAGTTAATAATGTGCTTAAACAGATATTTAAAGAGAAGAAAGAAAATCTGATTTAAATTCAGCAAGTCAACTGGGGCAAGGGAGCAGCAGACACCTCTCCTTGATGTCTTGTCTTGCTGCTGGGCTGTAATTTTTTGGTATTTTGTGATGCACTAAAGATCCTTCTGACCTGGTATCTAATATGCCTAACTCAGACACAGACATTGGGTTAGTCCCTGCCACAGGTGTGAATTTCACCTTTAGACAGAAAATGTAACCTAGTGCTGCCCAAAAACATAACTGGCTTTTTAAGTTGCAGCAGGTGTAGTTTGAAAATAGAGCATATGGCTAAAAAATCTGTCGTGTTACATTGAAGACTCTCTGCATCTTGTTAAGGTTAAAAAAAAAAAAAAAAAGGTAAACAATTGCAATAAAATTGTAATAATTTGTAAAAATAATATAATATATTATACTTATTGATGAGGAATAGATAGTAGTTGCTTACAGAAGACCTTTGACTTTTCAAAGTAATTCACTTTGGAGAAAAAACTCTGTTTAGATGGCATAGTGTACTCTTTTCCAGAAATAAAATCTACTTACAAAAGACCTTTTACCCTTCAAAATAATTCATCATTTGGGAGAGGGTCTGTTTTATACAACAGCTTCAGAGGCAGAGGGTTGCTGGGAGTGCCCACAAGGCAGTGAGAATGACATAAAAAACCCAGAAGTTTGAAGATTAAGAATGTAAATGATTAGAAATAGTAGGTATGTCTGTCACTTTTCAGTGGCTTCTTGCTTCCCCCTCAGCTCTCTGTGCATGATATTCACTACAGGATGGCTCAAATTCCATGTTTTGTATAGATAAAATATACTAAGAGCCTTCCCTGAGAAGACCATGGCACAAAGATGACTGAGAGAATCTGGTTATTGTTGGTGAAAGGTATCTTGCCTTTCCCTTAAATGCAGACATCTCTGAGAATAAAAGAAGCACAAGAAAAAAAAGGTGGAAACAAGCATATTAACTACCAGAGTGATTGAGTTTTGGGAGCAGCCTCCCACGAGGAAGGTGGGGACAAAAACCGTCAAGCATTTGTGAGACTTGGCTGAATAAATCCATGAGGGGAGTTGCCTGTGATGTCAATGAGCTACACGTGGTATTTCAGGAGGTCTCTTCCACACTTCTACACCCCACTGGCTTCTAATATTAGAAAATTGATTTGTAAAATCACAAACCAGAACAACCCCCATTAGCAATTAGGAGTGGGTTTTTTTTCCTTGCTTCTCTGATTTCTATGTGGGAAAATTGTGTCCACCTAGCAAATTATGCCCATTCTTTCTTCTAGGCTAAGAATGAAACCTCTTAATTGTGCCTGCAGTCAAAATGTGGTTCAAAAAACGTATTAATTATTACTGGGGCTTAACATGGTTTACAAATGAGCTCTGACTCATCAGGGTTTAGATGTCTAATAATAGCCAAGGACCTTGTGCCTGATCAGACTTGGGCAGTGTGAAATGAGAAGTGCCCGCAATCAGCAGGCTGGTCACACTCCATCAGCCCTGGAATGGCACCCTTCTGCTAGGCTGCATGTTTTTATGGGCTAAGTGAGTAAACAGTGGCCAATCTCAATTGTCTAAGGAACAGAGCCAACCTTTCTCCTTGCTTTGTACTCCGACAGCAATTACCTTTGTTATTTGCTGAGGGAAATGTTCATGACATGCTCCAGTGCATGTTAATTCTGTTTCATGTTCTTGGATAATTATCTGTTTTCAAGCTCTGTGTTGGGGAACATCATTTTTGTAGCATGAAAAGTTTGACATTTCGTTGGAGAGAGTCATGAACAATCAAAGTCTCTCATTTCTGGGCAGTGCTCAGCAGACCCAGGCTTCGGGTTTGACGTTTCGTGTTAAAACATGACAGCAGCAGGGATCTGCTTAGGCTCCTCCACACTAAATCACAGCAACAAAGAGCTAAAACACAACGTGGAAACGAAGTATGGAAAATATGGGAAGAGGATGGGTAATGATGTTTGTCATCCACTGAGCATGTATCAATGTTGGGAGCTAAATCACCAATTATTCATCACAAAAGCTTTAATGACATTGCAACCCCAAGCCACATATAAAAATAATCCCACTGTCTCAGGGCCACCACACTCCTCTGAAATCCCGAATATCATAAATATGTTGTATTATTTAGAAAGTGCCACATGTACAGGAAAAGAAAGAGAAAATAAAGGACTGGAGCCTATGCTGCTATGAATCAGCAAACTGAATTCTGTGGAGCTGCTCCAGTTTATTCCACATGAAGGGCCAGCCCAGATTTTTTCTGTTTGGGAAAGCATGGTGTTGTAACAGAACAGACAAATGCATTTCATGTTGCATAAGTCTGACAGAAGAAAAGACTCTCTTTCCAGATGTTGTACTCCCATGGTTTCATGGTAACATCTGAGGACATGACTGAATGCTTTTGCTAAATCATTTTTATTTAAAAAGGAAAGAAGAGGGAAGAAAATATACTTCTGCAAGCAGCAGCTGTCACTGGAGTTTTTTTTTCTTATGGTTTTTCCTACGGCTTTTCATTGATGGCTTCCATGGAGGTTCTGTGCCATCACACAGGCTGAGTTCACAGAACTGTGTTTTACCAGCGAGTCTCTCTCCTCACACAACTCAGGATCTGTTAAATTTCATTAAAACTGGCTAAAGACTAGAAAAGATCCAGCAGGAGTGGCAAGGCTGAGAGGTGGGGACACAGCAGAGCACATTACATAAGCTGTGCTTGTTTATGAAACCAGGTTAAAACACAACGTGAGGGCACACAGCCCACTGCCCTCAGCAGATCACCAGGGAAATTTCTGGAGAGCAGGAGGAGTTCTTTGTCTGATGCAGCTTTGCTTTCCCCCTCGCAGGTTTAAATTCTGTTCAGGCTCAGAACGGGCACAGTAAGTGGAAAAAGGTCAGTGCATGGGTCTGCACGGAATATCATCTGCTCCCACTGCCTTCTGAGAGCCACTAACAAGATAATCTGATCACAAAGATCAAAAGCTCTCTCGTGGTGCACTGGGGAAATTGATAACTGCATTCTCCTGTGCTGGATATCCTATAATTCAGAGCTGGGAACTGGCCCACATTTACCAGAGATGTAAAGTGGCTTTGAAAGTCTGTCTTTATCTCTCATTCACACTATATAAAGGAACTGATATTTCCTGGGAGAGAACAGGAATGTTCAGAACAGGGCTGCAGACTTGTGCTACCAGCACTTTCCTGCAGGACTCACTTAAGCCATTTCAGCACATCCAAGCAACCATCATCTGCCCTGATGTTTTGTACTTATATTTTATACTTATAAATTCAGAATGTTTTCCTGACAAGTGAATAAGCTCCCACTTAATCAAATAGAATATTTTTCACTGATTTATCTTCTGAGATGTCTGAATTTCTCCATTCCATTTTTTATTTCACCAAGAATTTAATTCTTTATTTAATTAAAATAATCATCCTATTTTCTCCACTGATGGGTCTAAATTAGATTCTGCTCTTGTACAGCTCTGTAGACATCACCTAAATTTCAAGCAGTGTTCAAAATATGCAGAGAAAAGAAGTCAACTGTAAAGACAAGCGAGGATTCTGGACTGTCTCACTGAAGACAACCAAGAATTCTAGACTGGAGTTGACTTCTATTATGTTAAGACCTAGTTTGGAATAGGTGACAACCCAGGAGAATTACCTGAGAACGACCAGTGTAACACAGTCAGTGGAAAACAAAACATTCTACTGATCTTGCTTTCCCCCTTCTCAGCAAGATGCTCTCCATTTCATTTGTATTTCATCTTTCTTGCCAGTTCCTCTTCACTGCTCACTTGTGACCCACCCCTCTCATTTTTGCCTTCTCATGGAACAGCATCATCCTCTGTCCTGCCTGAATGCAGTCATCATTCAGCTGAGCAGGAGGGCTCTTGGTCACTTCTGTTGGAATGCATCATTAGGTTCTACATGTGGAAGCTGTTCTTCTCCTGGAGACCAGTCCCTGGGTGGGCTGCAGCAGCTCTGCCCAGCAGACACTGAAGGCTTGTGAGGATCCTTTAATCCTCTCACCTGTGTCTCTTCCCTGCCTCAGACCTCTGGAGGCTGGCCTGCCTTTTCATTTTGCTCTCTCACAGCTTTTGTACCACTCAGAATGTTCCTTTCTGCAGGGATTCTCAGTAGAAACAAGGAGGAATTAACCCCACGGATCTCACCACTGACCCCAGCAAGTCACCTCACTCCGTGGGGAGCTCCCAGATGAGCTTGTCAGCAATGCAGGGCTCTAAGGGAGAAATGAGGGCTGGCAAAGTTCACACATTTTCATGGACAGATATGTTATTCAAGCTGAGATGGCTCTAGGAAAGCTTCTATTCTGCTTGTCAAGCAGCCCATGTGGGGTACCTGCCCTGCCAGTCCTGGCTCCTGCTGCCTCTGGGCTCCTCTGAGAGCTGAGGTGTGGCTGTATCAGGTGCTGGTTCTGTACCCATGTCCTGCTTTGCCTCTGCTGAACTGAGATGGCAGCAAGCACCAACAAAAACACACCTGGATAAGCTGGTGTTTCCAAACAAAAAGCTAAGGGTGAGAGGTCCTGGATTTTAGAACTGACAGCCAACAATGAGCCTGTCAATTTTCCTTCCTGGCAAGGCACTGGCACTGCAGTGAAGAATGAGTTGTGGCATTGTCACTTCCACCAGCTCACAGCAGCCTCACTCGCTGCACCTCTGAGCCCATGTCTTGGGGGGCAATGCAAGATGTGACCAAAAGCATGTATTCTGTTCCCATCTGTTGAAACTGGCTGGGGAGGTGTTCTTCTCTTCCATGACCCAATCCTCCTGACTCTGGGGGAGGGGGCAGTGCCTTCTGTCAATGGGCAGCTGTTAAACCAGCTGGGGCAGTGTTCCTTATCCCTTCCAGGACCCACCCTCCCTCCAGGGGATCTCTGCTGTCCATGGGCCATCCAGGCTCACTGCAGGGCTGACACAATTCCATCATCCCATGGGGAGATGCTCCACCCAGGGGAGGAGCCCAGCATTCCTGCCTGGATCAAAGCTGGCATTCAGAACAGCAGCACAGCCTGTGTGCACTGGATTGCCAGAGGGAGACCAGACCCATCTCAGCACCACTGCACCCTTCTACAGGATCATCTCTGCTCCAACAGAACCACATCTGGCACTGCAGGAGGACTTGACTGGGCTGACACCAACACCCTGAATACCCTGAACAGGGTGTGTCAGGTTGTATCCTGAGTCTGCCAGTGTTTGTTTGCTTTTTTTGTATTACTATGTTTTTATTTTTAATATTCCTAATAAAGAACTTTGGCTATCTTTGCCTGATAGCCCCTTAATTTCAAAATTATAATAATTCAGATGGAGGGGGTTTACATTCTCCATTCCAAGGGAAGCTCCAGCTTTCCCTGGCAGACACCTGTCTTTCCCAACCGAGGCACCCCACAAGGCTGGTGTGCTCATATGCAGCTCTGGGAGGAATGATTGCTTGTGATGACAAAAGGGATGATCTAAGCAAACAAAGGCAGACTCCTTTCGTTTGTGCCCTTGCCTTCTCACCTGATGCCTGAGCAATCACATTACAGAGCCTTGATTCTGCCTTGATTTTCCTACCCATGAATCACAAAATACCAGGCAGAGATGGCACAGAGAAACCATGAAGAATTTTCCCTTCTGGCACTGAGGCTTCCTCTCCTTCCCTGGAGCTCAGACGTGGCTGTGCTGAGCCCTGGCTGCTCTGGCAGCAGCCACACAAACCAGTGCTGGCTGTTCCCCAACTGGGAAGGAGCAGCAGTCCCCACAGAACCCAGGCACCACTACTGGATCTGGGGGAGTTGTTTGGTCTGGGTCTTTTAAATATTTCTGAGGTAATACAGCTATATTTAGCTGCTGAAACATAACATGAAGTACAGCAAGAACCCCGCAGTGTATTTGGTCACCTGATCCAAATTAGGCATGAAAAAGAAGGAATCTATCTCCAGTTTAACTTCAAAGCCAGGGCCGTGGTTGCTGCTGTCAGGCAGGTAGGGCTGGCAGTGATAGCTGTGATTACAACTGCGGGGGCAACACCCGCAGGGAAATCTGAGACAGCTGCAAAGGCTCAGCAGCACCAATGCTCCTCCCTCTCCTTCCCCTGCCTGGGCTGTAACTGATGGGCCAGGCCAGGGCTATTCATTCCCATTACTCTCATCTCCTCCATGACTGACTACCAAATCAAAGCCTGCTCACTGATTTCACTCAAGGTCATCCCTCAAAAAATCTGCCCTCCCCAGCCCTCCCCGTGCTGTCACGGGGCTCAACACAGCCACAGCCACCAGCACTCACAGAGACACAAAGACAATGGTGCTACAAGCCTTTTTATGGAGCAAAGGGGGGAAAAAGCCACTGTGGGAATTGTGTTAAGATCCACCTCCACCATCAAGCTCTCTGCTGTGCTCTCTGTCACCCTCCCCAGAGCTTTACCTGGCCTCCTGTATTTACAAGCTCTGCCTACCCTTTTGGATTTATTAGCAGCATAGAGGGCTCTTTGTGGTGCCTTATTCCATTGGTAATAAACATGATTAATCATAATAATTAAAAGGATATCCCCCCTGCTTTTTGTTCTTTTATTGCTGTACAGATGGTAGGTTGTTTTTCTCTGTTTTCTTTTCTATGCTGGGTTTTTCTTTCAAATCTGATCTCATCACCTCTCCATTACACTGTATGTATACATCAGACAAGTAAGTGCCATTTTAATAAGGGGAATGGTGCTTAATTGTGCCCATTTCTATAAATCATGTTTCCACTTTTCCCCCTTCATTTGACACATTACACTCCAGGTAATGTGGAGTTATACCAGTTATACCATGACAACACATATTGCAAGATTTGTTGTGATTATTTAAATACACATTGTCCTGATTCTTATTCATTTCAGCTGGTTTTTGTTAAAAGAGATGGCAATATGGAACTATAATGAGGGACCTTCTTGTCAAATTTTACCTTCAAGGAGGCTGGATTGATGTGAAGCACACAGCTGAGGTATCTGTGTTTTGAAGGGCCTGAGAGACTTTTTAATTGCTGCAATCTGTTGTGCCTCTCAGATCTATTTGTGAAGGTGTTCAGCACGGTGTGTGCTTCGCTGATCAGCTTTGTCTCCTAATGAAGAAATGTTTTGTCTTCTGTCAGATATTGGAGCCACTGATATTTAAATGTTTAAGGATGGGAAATGAAAGTATGAATATTAACAAAAGAATGAAAACAGGTATGATGATGCTTGATAAAACATGGTAAGGTGGTGGTTTACTATTTTATTATGTTTTGTTTATCTCTCTTCTGTTCGTTAGCCAGAAGCCCAGGAGTTTTCTTTCAACAGATCCTCTACTCCAATGCTTTCTAGAAAAAAGGCAGTTTATTACTTCCAAATAAACTGTTACTATGGGCTACATCCATATGTTTTCTATATCCTTTCTTTGGATCGACAGTGGATGTTTTACATTAGTGGCCTCTTTCAGAAGTTCCCATTTTTAAGATGTCTCTAAATGATCTTGATACAGGGAAATATGTGGCAAGAGTTGATTATACCCCCTGATTCCTCTTAGTATTCTATCAAAAATGGGAACTTATGTCACACCATGGGTGGGACTACCATTGGAGCAGAAAACTTTCATATATGTTGGTTTTATATTAATAATAAATCATGCCTATATTATCTCCATAGTAATCTAACACTTAAAATAAATGGCCAGTGTAGAGCAGACCAAGTCACTGCTCACTTGGAAGGAAGGGGAAACTGACTGAAGCAACCACATCTTGCCATAATTTTCATGAAGTCTCCCTTCTCCCTGTTCTGTTTCTCCCACACTCTTCTGATGAGTTAATACATACCCCAGATAAACACCCCAGGGCTTCTCCTCACTGATCCCATCCCTGCCGTGCTCCCACAAGCACATGTCTCCACTCCCCTCTCTCACCACTCTGGGGTTATTTCTTCCCCCTTTACCTGATCTCCCACACTTTACTCTGCCTCCTCTTGCTGCCTGCAAAGCCTCCATCACTGCAGTTTGCTCCTCACATCTACTCTAAGTCCCTTTATTCAGCTATGAAAGAGTGGAAGTACTCAGGGTGCTGATCTGGAGTTGCTGCCTTTGTTAACTTTTTTTATTGTACTACAACTCCCTCAGTACAGTGTCTTCTAAATTGTGGTGTACCTGATGTTGGGAGCATGATTTAATCTCGTTTAACTCTCTGGAAGTTAGTGCAGCCTGCAAGATCAGAACTAACCACTCTCAGGCTACTCATTTTCACAGATCCTATTAGTCAAGAGTTTTTTCATTTCTCGTTTAAGTGCCAGAACTGCCAATGGAAGGTGAGGAATAATGATCTACCTCCAGAACAGAGCTTAATATTTAATGGTCCATGATCACTATTTAATTTGGACCAATCCCATACTGTATGCCATAGAGGCTTCTCTCTACTGTTCCACATCTGTTAAATACTTTAGATATTTTAGCTTTATATTTATGTAGTTGGGGTGCAGTATAATAAAGCCTGTTAAAATCAAGAGTGTATGAGCTTATATTGGGTATTCTGAGAAAGACAGATTTAGCAAGCTTAATGGAAACCATTCACTCCTCTGTGGAGACGTCACATTTGTTTCTCACAGTTTAGCACACTATGTTTAACTCAGTCTTTTCCATCAAAGGCAACTGATGTCTTCCAGCAACACATTCAGACATGGTTTCCTTGTTACTTCCAGCCCCTCCAGAATCAATTAATACGACAGACACGTGAAGGAGATCATTCTGGATGCAAAATGACATCTCCATAAAAACATAAAGGAGCACAAATTACTGTCTACATCTACTGGAATCCTTCTAGGTTCCTACTGGGGCTCTTGGTAACATTTGGGCAGCACATTCCCACTATGGTCAAAAACTCTTGCTCTGATTTTCCTAGGTTTTAAGCAGCCAGGAATGTGGTTAACACCACAGCAATGCCACCTCTTTTTCAGCAAACTGTTCCACAAAGCTTGAGTGTCATTAGCTGGGTGGAGCATTACAGATGTGCCTCTGCCATCAGGCTTCTGCTCACAGCTCTCTGCTATCAGTATTTTTGCTAAAATCAAAGCTTTTATCCTCAAGAGAGACTCCTACCCTGAAGCCTGAGATCTATGTTTACCAAAGGCCAAATTCCCTAATTATATTAGGGCAGGTTTAGAGGAGTGAGGACAGAAGGATCCTCAGATCACGTCCTCACTGTTACAATTGTGGACACCACAGCCTTGGAAGCAACTGAGAAATGCAGACCCCACCAACAAAATGTGGCAACAACTCCCATTCCCACTCCTCAGTAACGTGCTTTAAAGTGATCTCACTGGGCAGGGGAACTGGGCAAGGCCTAATGATTAAAATGGATGACATAAACTTGGAATTTGAGCTGTACCAGAGCAAATATCATCATCTTCACAGAGAGCAGAGGGGAAGCAAGAAACCACTGAAAACAAAGAGGCAGGCAGACATATCTACTATTTCCTATAATTTACAAACTAAATCTTTAAACCAAACTTCTGCTTTATTTATTTGTGCAATTAAGCAGATTATTTCATCACTGGCTGTGCACAGAACGTGGAGGATTTAGTTAAGCTCTTGAGCAATTCTGAAATGTACTGTGAATACTTCCCCAAAAACATGCCCAAAACATAGAGCATGGACAGGTAAGAGAGTTAATCAGAAAACAAAAAGGCTGATGTTAAGGAGGAAATGCTCTCAGGGGACACTAACACAAAGCAAAAGGCACATTATGGCTTGTGTGAATCACCTCCAGAAGCATTTGCTCTCTTATTGCAGCATTAATCTTTGCACGTGGTGGTTTACCCTGGCCCCTGTCTGCAGCAGGGAGGGAGCTGCAGGTCACCTCTGCCTCCTGCCCCCGTCAGCCAGCTGACAGCAGCTGACCTCCTGCACTTCGTGGAGGGCAGCAGTGCCTCTGGCAGAGAGAGGAGGATTTTTTTGTCTGTCTCACACAAATACCATTGAGACAATGCAGAGAGTTTCACTGGACCTCTTCCCCACGTCCCAAAGTTTCCTCTCCTCTCCCTTTCCTTACCACAAGCCCAGGACCACACCAGCTAACCCTGGCCATGTCACCCTGAGTGCCACAGTCCAGACCCCTGTGCTCTGTTCCCATTCACATCAAGGCTCACAAGAACCTCTCTGCCCTCCATACTCCTGCAGAAGGAAGGGCTGGATCAAGAAAATGTGGAACTACACAGGCCCAGCTGCAAATTCCCCCCCTGACAAACCCCCACACTGCTGTCTGGCAGTGTAAGGCCACCTTTGCAGGGCTAGGTTTTTGTCCCAAGTAGAAAATTTTAAAGAAACCCTTTAGAATCTTGGAGGTGTCAAGCACAAAAAGGAGATAAACAACATCTGCTCTTCATAAAATAATAAACACACCAAACTTTCCAAGCTGGAGACTTCCTGAACACAAAGCACAGTCCCACATAACGTGACCTTCCAAAAGAGGATTATCACCTCCTGATTTATACTTGCAATATCACATCTCTCCTGCATGAATTTCAAAGTGTATGATAATGTACTACAAGTCCTCAGAGCCAGAGTGAATTGCTGGATAACTGGCTCGGGATCAAAATGATCAGTCTGCTATAAAAATGGCCCTGCAGGTTGAGAGAGGAGTTCATCCAGCCCAGTACACTGCTGCTGATGGTGGCACAAGCCTGATACTGCTCTGTGCCCCTTCAGGCAACGTGTGTTCATCATCCTGGTGACAACAGGCAAAGGAACTCGCTGACTCCCTCCTTGAGGAGCTGAACTGCAGCTGGTGGTGACACTGTGGGATGTTGGAACCCTGGAAGCTGAAAATTTCAGGCTTTCTGGGCTGAGGGGTGCTGACCCTCAGGTAGGCACTGCATTTGACCTGAAGCCTTGAAACAAGCTTCCAAAGTTGTATGATAGCACTGGGGCTGTGAGTGTGTACTTAGAATAGTGTTGTGTGATCTCACAAAGTGAAAAACTTAAGTTTGGAGTTTTACTATACAGTAATATGTATGGGCCAAAATGGAGAATTCAGAGTGTTGCCTGAGTCTTCATCTTCTTCTCCTGCCTTCTTCACAAATCTGAGTAGCTTTCTCTAATTGAGTAAAAGATGCCTGCACTGCCAACCTGAAAGAGTCACTATTGAGTCAGAAACATAAAGAGTATAAGTATCACTTTAGTATTAAGTAACTATCTCCTAAATAGCCTTAATAAAAGTTAAAAACTCTCCATTTTGCCTCCTTTCTCTAGCTAGCATACTGAAGCTCAAGCTGTAAATACTGTAAATAAATAAAATATAATAAACAACCAAAACCAAACTCAAGTCTACGTTTCCCATGTCTTTCATCCTGACCTCAGCCAAGGTAAAGCAAGCAAAACTGCAACAATGGGATATGGGCCACACCAAGGGGTGTGACATGTTCTGGAGGGGCAGGGGACAGCAACACTTCAGGAGCCTGTGGCCAGACTGCCTCTTCCTTCTCACTGACCCACTGCTCTCCCAGCATTTGGGTCTGCCTGAGGGATTCCTCCCCACTCTGGAACTGTGAAGACCAGGATGGGCTGGCCATGCTGGGCAGAGCTGGGAGCCATGAGGGAACTGCAGGTTGGAGCCCAGCACCTCCAATAAGGCTTTTAACAGTGCAACTGTTGGGAACCTGCAGGTGAACATGTGCACCTGTGCCTGTGACATTGCTGCATTCCTGAGCCTTCCTGTGGCCACA
This sequence comes from Trochalopteron elliotii, assembly GCA_024734555.1. Lineage (NCBI taxonomy): Eukaryota > Metazoa > Chordata > Aves > Passeriformes > Leiothrichidae > Trochalopteron > Trochalopteron elliotii. The sequence goes on from JANPWX010000211.1 coordinate 531,317, forward strand.
GCTCCCAGTGGGCACGTTTGGCACAGCAGTGCACTTAGGATTTTAACTTGTATATTTTTCCTATATTTGTAATCCTGTAATTCTTTAGTGTGTAACTCTAAACTCCACACACAGTGAGAGCTGCTGCTTTCCCATATTGGTCAGACACAAGGATTCCTCTCCAGGCCTGGGAATCAAGGAGACCTCACTGCCTCAGGCCTGAGAGATGTAAACAAAAGTGAGTTGGGGAGAGCAAACTTGGGGTAAATGACTTCATTACCTGAAGCTGTAATTGGAGCATTAACCCCCAATCTGCAAATGGACCAAACTTATAAAGGTGTGAAAACCTGTGACCTGCTGTCCATTTTTGGGTGCAGTCCCTGGGTGGATTTGTCTGCCCTAAATGTACCTGAAGGCCCTTCAATAAACAGAAATGCTTTATATTCCCTCGAGTTTGTCTGCCCTCTGTTTCTAGGTAATCCCAAGAGCTCCATGAGGGCTGTGATGCAGGCCCAGCTGGCTCTGCAGCACCAGATCATGTCTCCTCATGTCCCAAACTCACCAGGGTGGCTCCGACAGAGCTCCTGGCAGCCTTTAAACATCACAGCTCCAAATCTGCTCCTGACAGGCTTTAAACATCACAGGTGCAGGTCTGCTCCTGCTGACCCTGCAAAGGGCCCCACCCAAGGGCACACAAGGAGCCCAGGGCAGTGCCTTGGATGTGCCCAAGCCCTGCTCACAGCACAGCCTGGGAGCTGGGAGGAAACACAAGGCAAAGTGTCCATTTGTAATCCCTGATAGCTGACATGAAACCAAAGCACGGCCTAGAGGAAATGCCTGACTGATGGTGTAAGCACTCATGTAAATGTGTGCAGCCTGGCAGGCTGATTTTCATCACTCAGGCTGCTCTATCCTTTGAAGATATGTCACTTCCCTGGATCATGCAGCTGCGTGTTTGAAGCTCACACTAGTTGGACAAAATGATTTGTTCATGATCTTAATGTTTAGCCCTTTCACAGAAAAAAAAATTCCAGCACTTCAAGCTTTTGTGAGTCTGAAAGGCTCATTCAGTTTTTACGGATCTGCCTTAGCTTTTCTATTTCAATTATTTATTTGAAGCCTGAACAGGCAATCTGATGAATGAAAGAGAGAGAGGATGGACAAGAAAGCACACAAATGTCATACTGTATATAATTTTGCCAATTACCACGCAACAGTCCTCAACCAGTTGAGAAGATTTAATATTTATGGTATGCTACTAAAGGGGGTTTCTTTTATTTTCTTGTTGCTTCCCTCTTTCCTTATTATTAATTAATCCATTCAATCAAAAGGGAATTTAATTTTAGAAACCTATCGTGATGCTTTTGCCTACACAGAGCAATAGTTATGCTGTGTTATCTTCAGGAAACCAATGCCCTGATCCAAGAAAACCAAAGCACTGGATTCCAGAGCTGGAGGGATCTTCATTCAAGGCTGTTATGCAAAGATGTTGAATTTCTCACCCCTGCTTCTTCTGTGCATATTTTTACAATTTTAACCCTCTGCATGCACACGTGGCTGATTTCCTCCTTTTCATCTCAACCAATATACAGAAATTTTAATGGTAAGATGCTGTTGTTTCAGGAGTCATGAGTGCCAACCCCACCAGGGGCAGGGGGCTGTGGTGTCTCTCAGTGAGGCAGGTAAAGCACAAAACATCCCATCGATGTAGCTGATTCTTCATTTGACTCACTCTGGGGCTTCATTCTTTCTGAAGTGAAAGATTTATCTGGAAGTGAGACCCATGCAACTCCTCCCTTCTTGATGTGAGTTTGGCTATATTGCTTCCCTGACAGGATCTGCCCCTACACATCCACAGATCTGCTGGCTTCCCCATATGATAGAAAGGTATTTTTAGAGTACTCCTTGCACAAAAAAAAATCCCCTGAGGGAATCATTTAATAAAGAATGGTAATTCTTGCAGAGCTCTTAATGCCAACCTATTTCCCAGCAAAGACATTCATTCAACATTTTGCTGAATTTCCTGTTTTGTTCATCAGGACAGTCTCCACATACAGTGCCATACTATTACTTTTCATTCTGTATTTTCCAGAGGACTGCTCTGTTGGGGAGTGTGAAATTTAGGCTTTAAAGAATTGAGTATTTTTTGAAGCTAACTGAGCTACTAAATTATTTCTTAAGCAGAACCAGCACACTCTTCATTTAAGATCATTCAGCATCCTCCTGATTATGGTCTGTCGTTACCTAAACTGCTGGAAAACTTTAGCCAGTCAGTAAGTTTTACACTGATCGTATTTTGCCAGTAAAATTTTAGCTATGACACAGTTAAAGAGACATCTTTCATAGCTGCTGACTGCATATTAATCTGATTTTTTATTTCCACCAGACTCCATTAGAATGTAACTAAACATTAAAAATGAGCACTGGATTCAGTGATGCTTATTCCCCCCTTGCCCATCATTATGTGACTCCTGAGTCCTGTTTCTCTTCATCCCATTTGAGGTCCCATCCATCTGATTTATGGAGCAAGCTGTGGCAGGAAGTGGGAAGGAATTCTAAATCAGCACTCACTCGTCAGACTTCAATACTAAGTGCAAAATATGGTATTAAAGCAAGACTGAAAGCTTTCTTAGAAGAAAATACCTCCTTGCTCAGGGCTGCAGGGAACAGCAGAGGTAATGGGATAAGTGCTCAGGAATTTTCCAGTGCTCAGCTGCTCTGCACCTGTGTGCCACCAGGCAGGGGAGAGCTGGAGGCAGCTTCAAACATGCAGAGTACATTCCAGTTTACGACTTAATTGTGCTGAGGAGCAGCACTGTTAGGCTGGATCAATGGTGCTGAGAGGAGCACTTCCACGTCTGGGAGCTTCCCACACTGATCTGCAATTACCCTGCAAACTGTCCACTTACTGCACTGGCCTGGAAGATGATGATGCCTTTTCCAAGAGACATTAAGGGGTTTCATTTCTGCTGCTCAGCTTTCTTTTCCATCTTAAACTTCCAAAGGATTCATGCTATCTGACATATGGTGCTCATACTATCTGCAGCATTGAATTACTGCTTCAAAAACGATACAAGCCTATTTTAATTAGATTTATGGGAAATCTTCCTGAGGCAAATTCTTCCCAGTTGCAATTACAGAGCACACCTGAGATAAAGGGACGGCAGCAGAAGGAATTATCTTTCTTTCAACATGAAATATAGTTTATTTGGCTATTTTCATTATCAAAAGAGGTAATAATATTTTCAAAAGAAGCCAAGTGGCTCATCTTTATGAATCATTAACCGTCTATCCATAAATATGCACAAAGCTGCAAGAAATAAAGGAAATGAGGTTTCCTGCCCTAGAGAGTGTACAAAATGATGCTATAGACAAACTTGCTGTGGCAGCAAAGCACTGGGGAACACCTCTCACTTGAACTGTGTGTGCAGAATGAGCAAGGACTCAAAATTACCACAGGAAAATTTCCCTGAGATCTTTCAAGATGAGTGGATACCTCTGAATTGTGGGTGCTGAACCCTGGGAGTGCAGAACTGCCTCTCTTTGGGATGATGAATCCAATGCAGCCCCAAGTGCTGAGCAGGGCTAGGAGCAGCAGTCCTTTGTGAACCTGCCTCTTCCCAAGCAGCTGACAGAGCCCTTTGCCCTCTTCTGCCCAGCACAGCATTTTGGGAGGCACAGCCCCACCCCAGCTGTGCAGAAGGCAAGGGCAAGTACAAGCAGAGGGAGATGGAGTCAGGAAATGGGAGAAAACACATGACTTTTGCTGTATTTATTACTCAGATTTGAGCAGCCCCTCATCACCATAAAAAGTTTGCCCAAAACAAGGCAGACATTGAAAAGAAGCCCACCCAAAGGCTGGATCAGTGAAGGCAGGCTGAAGATGAGTATCAGTGCCTGGTGGGCTCAGGACACCCCTGCACTGGCTTTGCAAGGCTTACAAGAAGCAGAGCTTGTTTTTATCACTATCTGCAGAAATGAAAATTGTATTTCATGCAAAAAGCTGCTCTGCTTAAATGAAACAGCTGAAGAGAAGTAACCCCCTCAAATTGTGTTAACACCTGGTCCATTTAGCTTCTGCTTTGCATGAGATTTTCCAGTTGAATTCGGAGTTGCTCAGGGAGGGAGGCTGGGAGGGAAGTGCTGACATCCCCTCCCCATGGCTGTGCTGGGAAAGGTACAGCAGGGGCATGTTTGGGATGGGAGCTAAATGGGAAGTCATATGTTGTCACTAATGTAAATTTTCAGCACAAAAGTTATCTTACATTTTTGGAAATGCAGTAACAGTAATGTTAAATTTAACAAAGTGCTGGCACGTGACCTTCATGCAGACTAAGCACAGCTAGGATTATATATGCAGATCCAGGGCCTCAACTGCATTTTGCTAGGTTCAAATCCCACGCTATCTACATTATTACACCATAAATGTAGCTTTTTTCTATATATAATACATGCTCATTGTGGCACATAAAGATGGCACCAGGACACTGACCTGAACAGAACACTTCAATGATGCTGCAACAAACTGCAGAACAACAAAAATCTACAGCAAACAAATAAACCCCCAGATCAAGAATGAGATGATCTTTAAGGTCTCTTTCACCCCAAACCACACTGTGATAATATCTATATTATACATCACAAGGATATTAAACAAATCTGACAGAACAAGAACCCTCAAATTCAGCATCTAAGACAGGCAGAGCTACATAATATGATACAGCACCTAATGAAGTCCTTCCTTTCCCTGCAAGTAAATATTTTAAAGTATTCATACAAGAGCTGCACACAAGCTTCTTATGTGGAACTCTGGACCAGCTCTCTCTCATTAGCAATACTAAATCCCTGGAAAAACCAGTACAAATAAAAAATATTCCTGTCCTTTCAAACAGTGTTTTACAATGTTTTTCAGGAACGTGCAATTATCCTAGCTGGGAATGGAATGAAAACTAAATAGAAACACGTGCAATCATTTCCTTAATAATGTTCTAATTTACTAGATGGATAAGCTCAACATCCATTCCATGTATGAGAGATGATTTTAGCTCCTTGCAGCTATGGAAGCTCTGGCACAATCTTCTAAATCCAGCACACAACAGTGCTTGATGAGGCATTCATGAAATCCTGGCTTGCTCCACATTGCCACGCTCAGTGGGGCTGCAGGGGTGTCCCAAAAGGTGGATCTGAGATCTCAAAATCTAGTCTGAGCATTGCTCTGTCCCACGCAGAAACAGAAAGATTTTCCATTTTAGGAGAGATGGTTAAAAGAGTCTCTTTTTGTGCTTACTGTTATCACATTCACAACTTTCCTGCACACCAGTGACTGCTGAGCTTGTTCTAGTGTTCCTCCCAGGCCCTCTTTCTTTTCTTGACAAATCCTTACTTTTTACATATAAAACACATATATATATATGATTCTGCCCTAAATGTGTTCTTTGCATCCTTAACTGAAGATACCCCAGATAGAAGCAGCAACACACGTACCAAACGTTAGAGTGGTCAAATGGTCACTTGTACAAGTCTGAGCTTGCTTTGGCAACAGTCAGTATTTAACTCTTGGCTCAATAATCCTAATGCACTCCTCAATCCCAGTCAATACCCATTTAATATTTCATGCTCAAGCTAACCAGTGAGCACCAAAGCAATCTGCCTCCCTGAGCTCTGGGAAGCACACAGGAGCTGCAGGCAGCCCAGGGAGCCAGGGATGCTCCTGCTTTGGGCTTGTTCATCCTGCTCCCCATCACTGCCACCCCTCCCTCTGCAGGTCACTCTGGGCTGTCCTCAGTGGGAAGGAGATGACAAAACTTCAGCTCTTTGGCTCTTGGTGCTCCAAGCATTCAGGCTGAGCAGAACACAGGGAAGCCTCAGGAAGCTCAGAGCTGTGATCCTGAAGGCAGAGCTGCTCCTGCTGCTGGAAGCCATGATCCATCTGGAGATGGATGATTCCTCTTCAGTGCACCTTCCCCTGCTACTGGCTGTGGCTTCCAGCTCCATGGGGCTCAGGACTTTTCTTGGGTTGTTTAAGGAGTTAAAGAAAGCAAAGGTTTCATTCCTTGTCACTGTGCTTTGCCTGGCTGTCCTGCAGAGACTGGGGGGTAACCTTTCAGGTATTCTCCATCACCAGCTGCTGGCTAAGGAAGGCACTGGAGAAGCAGGAGGAAGTGTTTGGGCTTTGCTTGTCCCCCACACCCTCCCTGATTCCTAAGAAGAATCACTGGGTTTTACAGGCAAGGAGTAAGTTTGCTCTCAATGGAAGAGATGTAACCTCCCCAAAGCAGAGGGAATTGTGTTTTACTGTTGGTGCAGTTTAGGTGCTGGGAATACAACTGGCATTGCAGCCTCTCTGAGGTGATGGCACAGCTCCACCACTACAGTGGATTCACCTCTCCATGATTCCCGTGAGGTTTTCCCTCATAATGTCCCTATCAGATAAGAAATGCTGTTTCTCACCTGAAAGCCTGAGTGAGTAACTTGTCCAAGCACAGTGATGGTGGCAAGACTGAGCCTAATTTTGGGAAAACACAAAATTCTGTCCTTCTCAGATTTCAAAATTCAGTCCTTCACAATGCTTCCAACCAAAACTGAGCAGATAATTTGATTTTCAGGACGTGTATAGGGAATTCCACTCATTAGCCAGCCAAGTGAGCACAAGCTAAACAAGAATGCTGACGTCCAGGACCACACTTCAACTGCTCACATTCTTTGTAAATACTCAATTTAGCAATTACATTCCAAAGGTTTGTGTATCACAAAAACAAACAAACAAAAATGAAAAAGGTGAGGAAAACCCACCAAACTGTGAAGAGAAAGGACAAAATCAAGCCAGCAAGAGGCATTACTTGCAGGACTAAAGGCAGCACCAGCACCAGTCTCATGTGCTCTGGAGACACTGGCACGAGGTGGGAGCAGCAGGGACACCCTGGGACAGATGGTGACACTGGTCCCCTCCAGAGCCAGTCCTGCAGCCCTGGCTGCTGCTGGGAGCCAGAGCCAGCCCACAGCTCCTGCTTCTAATTACTGTGCATTACACTGCTCCTTAGGAAACTTCTCATTTCCACATCAGAACTCGGGAGATCAGGCTCCTTCCTAGTTCTGCATTGATCCTCTTGAACCCAGATGCCTCCAGGGATGTTTTAAATTGCACATTTTGTAGTAGTGACAGAGACCTGTGCTTCTCTTACTCCGTGTGATTGTGCCTGCAAAGTTCTGGGGTAGGGGGAAACTTCACAATTTATTTTGAGATGAAAGTCTGAACTTGTAAGCTTTTAGGAAAAGCAGAATTGTTTCAAATTTAATTTCTCTTTTATGTTACTGCTTCAAGTTTTGGCATTCAGAAACCTCAGATGCAAGGGGACAAAATAAAAAGGGAACTCAATTAAATTAGTGGCTCCCAAAGTTGTGTCTATAGCACTGGCTTGCCTCCTGATCTCCAGATGAAATAAAACAGATGTGAGGGGAAATTAATGGAGCAGCCAAAGTAAACGGTGTGACTTGGTCAAAAGGAACTCCCTCTCCTGTGCCAGATTTCAAGACTCCCCCTGCACCAGAGCCAGCTGAAGGGATATCAATACTTTGCCATTTACACCTGGTTGAAGCTTTCTGGATTTCATTTCCCCTCTCCAAATTTCCCCCTTCCTTTCATCTTCCCCTTATTCCAGCCCTCCTCTGCACAGGTATACATACACATATGTAAACACACCCAGATAGGAAAGCACAACACATTATGGGTTGAATTAAAAAAACCCCATGATTTACAGGGTAATGTATTCTGAAATGTGAAATGCCTACTAAATACTGTGTAAAAAATTGCAAAGTGAGTCATTAAGACAATTTTTGGAGACACAGTTTGGTGCTGGGGCTCCAGCATTAGATGTAAGTTAGCATTTTGTGCACTGTGGCTTTAAGTTAACACCAGTTATTGCCATCAGCCCTGTCGTTAAAACAACTATTTTCTCTCATATTGCTTGGACTCTTCCAGTGGCACTTTCAAACATAAATTGTGCAAAGCATGTAAACAACTACACCATTGATATCTCAGTTTATTATTTTATCTTGTTCTGCCTGTGAAGTGCTTTGAAGTTTGGGACAGCAGACCAGATGCTCAGCACCAACTGGGATGGGCCCTCCAGGACAAGGAAAACAATTCTGCCAACTCAGTGGTAACAGGCAACACGCCCCTCAGAGGGGGACTGCAGCCAGCTGATGTGCACAGTGGACACTCATCTGACAACAGAGCTGATTCATGAAAGAAAAATTCTTTAATGGGAAATCTGAGAGAGAGACAGAGCCAGGATGGAGGTGAAGAGCAAAATGAGGGGCAAACTTTTGTCATGTCCAGCTGCCAGGGCTGGGTGAGCCCAAAAGTGGGAAATAATAATCTAACCCCAAAGTGAGAAAAACATGTAGGCACCTATCACTGAGTCTCAATCTCCTTGTTTGTTGTGCAAAGATAATTCAGCAATATTTGAGGGATCTGGGGTCCATTTGGAGGCTCCCATCCTGCTCTCCCAGTTTGTGTGGATGGTGGTAGCAGAGAGGAAGATTTCCCTGACACACAACCCCCGTCTGCTCCTCGCACGCCTCGTGCACTTTGGGTTCCCTAAAAAGCCTTCCCCCGCCTCCCTGCTCAATTAAAACCAGGAAAAATCCACACCAACCATTTGTTGAAGTGTTGTGAATACCCCCACAAAATAAACTTAAAGCCAACGTGAATTGGCAGGGCTTCATTTTCCCTCATGAATATGCATAACTAATATAGAAAATGCTAATCTTGCCCTCCTCCACTTCCTTTCTGCCTTCTCCGTCTGCCCCTTTTGGAATTAAGCACTTATCTCCTATGGAGTGAATAGGGCTCCATTATGTGGAGGGCTGCAGAATTTTAATGAATTGCAAAATATAGTTAATTATGGAAAAAAGACATCTTCTGCACTTTTTCATGTAAATTAGACAAATTAATTGGTGTTGGGTGTTTTTTTAAACACATGCAGCCCTGGGAGGGAAGGAAAAAAAGCCACTTGACAATTCAGCATTGGAATGGTGACAGAGAAGGGAAAACTGAGGGGGCATTTCTGATCATGCACTAATGCAGCCCCCACAGTGACCACCACCTAATTCCAACCAGAGCCCTGAGAAACCCAGGGAAGGCTGTTTTCACAAACCCAGTTATTAATTGTGGAAGTTTTCACCTCTTTGAGCTCCCAGATCTCAGGAACACGTATCAATAGCTGGGTCTGAGCACAGCTCAGGGCAGGAATTGTGTGGGATTCCCCCAGCAGGTGCCACCTCCATGCCCATTTCCCTCCAAGTGACACTGGTGGCACCTGCATGGATGGGAACACGTGTCCAGCTGGGGCTGCACTGACTCTGTGACGTGAGGTTTTGGTTACACTTCACCAGCATTCACATCCAGAGTTATCAAAATGATAACAAGCTGTTCCGCTTGAAACCCTGTCCTCAAAGAAAGCACTGCAAATTGCACAGGTTCTAGCAGTGAATGGTAAAAAATATTAAATGTACCCCAGGAGAGTCTGAGTCCTTGAAGAAACAATGTAAATCTGCACTGCTGACCTAAACAAAGCACCTCCATCCTGCTTTGGCTGCCCAAATCAATACTCATGTGTGGAAGGAGACACTCTTTGTTCCAGGTGGGTTAAAGGAGTCCTGTTTAACTGGAGCTCAGAACAGAGCACTCTGTCAGCTGCAATAAAAGGAATGAGTTTATTTCTCAAAATGCAGAATTGACTCTGGATCGTTTCAGAGAGGGTTACTGTCACAAAACAACACAGCAGCAGCAATAACAGCATCTATTAAAATAACTATACAAACCATGCCATGGTGTGTTAGGGCTGTTCTTTATAAATAATATTGCACTCTTACACTGCAACTGGCATCTGTAACAGAAGCTTTCAGGCTGATTTATTTCAGTGTAGCAAGGCAGCATTACCTTGCTGTATTATTTTTTTTAATCAGGCTGTGCTGGAGAAGCCCCCACTTGGAAGAACTGAACCCAGAATGGGTTCATGGAGCACAATTTCATGTCCTGAGAACCTCCAAAGCAGTGCACAGAAATGGGTATTTCAGGGATCTGGGGTATGAGCATCTCTTCGCCCTGGCACACCTTGTGGTCCAGCATGCTGCTCCCCTATTTCATACAAGCATTCCATGTGTCTTCATTGGCATGTAGGACAAAATATTTCCCCTTTTGTCTTAATATATCACAACTGGTATGGCTTCTACCTGTTTAAGATGATTTAACACCTTTTAATTTTTATTAACATTTAATGACACTAAATGCTTCAGTGAAAATTTGAGTCCTTGGGTGCTCTACAGAGACAGGAGATGCTGATGAGGATGAAGGTGCTGACACAGCCAAGGGACAGAGGAGCTCCTCCCTCACAGGGAGATGTCAAAGCAGGGATCTAACTCAAAGGGCTCTGAATCTCTTCTAAAATTCCTCTTCCTCTACCCTAAACAGAGAAGGATCCTGTGGACACTAAAAAGGACCAAAATCAGCCTGTAACAGCATTCCTGTATCTCCTCATCAAAGAGATTAGATGAAAACATCTAAAGTGATTCCAAGTTCAAAATTTATTACAAATATTAACAAAACGAACTTCACAACATTAATATGATGTAAACACAAGAAAATTTTCTTTCTCATTCTACAGATGGAGCAATTGACATCATTTAGATGGATCTTAATGTTTAAGTAATATTAAAAAAACCCAAATTAAGAAGTAACTTGACTCTTGAGGGAAGAATGATAAATGCTGAAGGCAATTTTATCCAAGCAGGAGTTCAAAGCCCTGCAAACCACAGCTGATCCTGGCTGACATGAAGGGAGCATGCCTGAGAGATATCAGGGCTTGTTTCAGGAACTGATTTATTTGAAACATGAAACACTCCTCAGAAAAAAGCTGCTGATTAGAACTCTTGGAGAGGCAGTTAGTAAGTCACTCAGTGAGTTGGGCAGAGGATGAACTTTGTTGTGGGTCATCTGCAGACATGAAAAGGGGAAGTGCTGAAAGCGTTAGGAAGCATTAGCAACAAACTCTAACCAGATTAAATTCTTGTAGGAAAACCTGCCTGCTCCCAGGAATTCGTGCCTTGTTAGGAACTTTAGAAGATTAGGAAGGGTTTAGCATCACAATTTTAAGCACTGGAGGGAAACCTCTGCTAACCTTTCTATGTTTCATTTTATTGTTCATGATTTTAAGGTAAAGACCCCTCCACACAATATTCTTTTCCATCTCCAATCTCTTTGAACCATGCTACAGCTGGCTTACATTTTGTTGTCAGGTAGCACACTCAGGATCAAATGTCCTTGGAAATCCATGTAGGATTTTAGGGCTACCTGGATCAGGCACTGAATTAGCATTGAAGAACTTCAGCATTTCTTTAACTGTTAGGCAGATGCTACATCTCTCCTCTAGCAATTGATGAAAATTAGGAATATTTTAAGTCCTTTGTTGAAAAGAACAGAATGAAGCAGCTTCCTCCCAACCAGGTTTAGAAAACAACAGAACCAACGAGCAGAGCCCTTCCTTGAACAGATACTTTAAATAGGACACAATTACCTTAGATAGATGTATCTGACAGAGCCATTAGAAATCACCTGAGCAAGATCACACAGAACAGCTTTGCTCTGCATTTCCTTCTAGCCAAACTTGCCTGGGCTCCTGTTTTCTCAGGGTACCTCAGAAAACACAATCCCAGCTGAAGCTTGAGAAGGTGCCACATGTGTGAAAACAGTTGCTGAGTTTAAGCTTCTACACTACTGGTACATTTAATTCAAATCTAAAGTAACTCAGGCTCTGCTGTGAACAGGGAGAGTGACAACACTGCTGATAAAATCCTCTTCAGTAGGTACTCCACAGCTGGAACACCACGGATCCCACATGAATTAATGGGCTCTGCTGGTGAGGAGTGAATCAGCCTATTTCAAGTGCCACCAGTTTGCTCTACACTGCAATTTCATCTGTCAGCTAAAATATCCTGAATGTTGCATTATCAGTTGCAGTGTGCTGATTTGAAAAGGGTCTGAAATTCCAGGCTCTGTGTTTCCTGCACTGCAATCAGGAGGAGCTTCAGCAGAGCTCCTGTGTGAGGCAGGATGTGCCTGTGTGGGTACAGCTGTTCACTTCCCCACACGGGATCCATTAGCATGGAAGTAGCCTTGATTAAAGGCAGTAGAGAGAGCACCAATTTCCCTGCTGCACTAAAGCCTCTGGAGAAGCAAAGGACTGCCAGCTGGAATTACCCTCTGACCTCGAGAGAGCTGTCAATCCAAGGTCCTCATCCCAACATGCAGTAAAGGGCCATAAGAGAGTTGTGAGCACTGCAGGGCTCAGCTCACCCAGCTCCTGCCAGGGCCACAGGGAGCTCCTGCTCCTCCCTGCACACCCAACAGCCCTGCAGCAGCACCAAGGGAGGCTGCACACCTCTCTGCAGGCTGAGCTCACACACCTGGGCAGCTGCTGGATTATTCACCAAGACAAAAATGCTGTAAATCCATTATTACCATTCGTGAAGCTAGTTAAGAAAAAGAGAGTTGAGAAAAGTAAATCAAAAGGACATTTTAAAGAACAAATTCTGTGTAATAATGAATTCAGTTCCCATTATCAAGCTTCATTTATATTTGTCTAGATAATGAATGAGATCTATCTTCCTGATGCTAACAAAATTTATTTGCAAACAGATACTCCCATTGTCCAAAGCACCAGGAGATGCTTTTACCTGATAAACAGACATTGTACAAAATAAATAGCTTTGAATGGCACTTCAAAGATATGATTCATTTATTTCTACTTTATCTGCCTAGGACAAAAAAGGAGATCACAATGTTTTTGCTTGAATTCCTCATCTTAGCATGTTTCTTGCAACAAGCATTAATTATCACCATCTATCCATTATATTACCCTGACAGATGCCCTTCAGTTTCTTCAGGTATAGACAGCACAGAAGAATCCCAGTGTGTCCTTTTAAATAAATATTCTGGTGCTAAATATATGTTGTGTACACAGAATAGCCATTGCATAGCATTGCTCTGCATGTACCATGTAAAAATCTCCCTTCCACCTTTAATTGCTGCTGAATTTATCATTGTTATGAGGAAAGTGGCATGAAGAAATCTCTTGACCTGGTGGTAAGTTTGCTTAATTTTTAGGGGACACTTCCCTCTAAATAAATCTGTATTTTGTAGTGAGTGTATCTTTTTTCTGAGTAAAAAGAAACATTTTAAAGCAATGGGATTACAAAATGCTCAAAGACAGGATAATTAGTACAAACAGTCCCCTCCCTCAAATGGTCCAGAGGGAGTCACACTGCACTGAAAATGAGGAAGTTGCAGTTACTCCTCTAATTCCCAGTTCTCCAGGAAAGCTTAGAATTTGGCACGGTCAGAAATGCTGACAAAGAAAAGGTGATTTCTATGGAACATATGTTCTCTCATCTCTCCAGTCCAGGGTTCCTCATCCATCACCATGTCCAGCGTTGCTTCCTAACCCAGAAATAAAGGCAGCTGTTTTGCCAGTGACCACGTTATCCCTTACTTCAACAGCACCTCCAACAAATGATCCAATGATACTCCTGTGAAAAATGATCATTCTTAATTCTCTGTTTAATCTCGATTTTTTTTTTTTTTGGATCATAGCTTTTTGTCCAACTTAATTTTTTTCAAAAGCCTTCAGTAAGACTTAGATGATGTGTATTTGGTGAGCCTCTAGAGAAATTTTAGAAAAAAACCCATTTTGCCTGAGCAG